>JAJIYU010005781.1:0-21696 GCA_030144865.1 Tinospora cordifolia
TATGAGTCTTATGTTCATGAAAAGATGAACCATGCGGATGAACATAAAAGGGAAATAATATGCTTGATGTCATGTTTTGGATGGATTTGTCATGCAGCAACTTAACAGGTAAAAATCCCATCGAGTTTCATGGCTAAGTGAACTACATGAATTGAACATGTCACAAAAACAATTAAGTGAAAAATTCTAACTTCCTTTTCGGACATGAAGCAATTGTAGAGCTTAGACCTTTCGATCAAGTTTGGTTATGTTGAACTCTATTCAAGTGTTTCATATGGTTTCAATAGCTTATGGAGAAGAACATTAGTTGGAGAATAGTTTGGAACATTCGTTGAAGCTAGATACATTAGAAAGTCACTTCTTTGTGGTGCACCACCATTAGTATTGGCAAAGACTTGCTTGTCATGCATGGACTAAAGATACCTTGACATCATCATCCACACCTAATGTAATAATCCGTAATTTTTATGACGCGTGGACATGACGTATATGTTTATAAGTATGTATTATATACGAACATATAAATATAAATGATGTCATGTAGAATAAAAAATATAATTTATAACAAAAAAATTAGAAAATAAAAAAAGAAGAAGTAATATCCATGTTAGGAATATTGATATATAAAAATAAACATAGTATAAAAATTAATATAATAGATGGTTTAGTAGATAAAGTATATTATGAGATTATATATGTTGGTATATAATATATTATACGAGAAGGAATTTTGGTAAGTAAATGATGATATAAAGTGGATTAAAGAAAATAATAAATAAATAAGTTGGCATTGAGATCAAATGGTTTATTAGGCAATTAAGAAAAGAAAAAACAAAACAAAAAATTAAAAAAAAAAAAAATTGAAAGAGAGTATGGATGATCAGTTTGTTAGGTGAGAATAAAAAGAAAAGCAAAGTGAATTGATAGGGTGGTATAGGATGTTAGTTATTAAAGTGATTATTTGATTCCTATTGGATAGTAAATATATATATATATATATATATGTATATAAGGATGGGGCGGAGGGAGCACCTTATTTATTCAATTCATTTCAGTTGTTGCTTTTTCACTTTTCATTTTACGCCCAAATCGAACTAGAGGCACCAGCAATCCGTAAAGGAAAAAAAAAGAGGAAATCCAATTTTTTGACTTATTCAACGCAGAGGTAAGCTATTTTTTTTATTTTTATTATAAAAATGTTAAGTAAGTCACGTACCACGATCTTAGAGGTGTAAGTACTATTCAAAAATGAGATATTATTCCACCATAAGTAAAATTAAATAAAAATTATACTAATAAACTTCTGATAATACATAAATCTCAAATATGTGGTTAGTTTTTATTCGTTTGTTCTGGAGACACCAATATAAAAACTCAAAGTTTAATAACTGTAGGGGGTCTTTTGGTCTCAAACTTTATAGTAAAATCTTAATTGAATTCCATAGAAATGTAGAAAACAAAAATCTATAACTATCAACACCAAATTCATGAATTTTGGATATCAATTGAAATTTTTGTTAGAAATTGACCAATTGAGTTATTTATCAAAATTTTAAAAATTAATAAAAATATAATTAGAAAGCCTATTTTTGATATTTTTTTGCTACAAAAATAATTTATATGAGTAAAAAAATAATCTTAAAGATTATTGAGTATATTCGCATTAATGCGCACTAATACGTGGGATCAAATATATATATTGGATTAAAAATAAGCTGTAAATACGTTGAAAATAATTTATAAAATAAATTTAAATGAATTAAATTTGATTTGATGCATATAAAATGATTTTTTGGTGATAAGATTATATTGGTGTCGTGGAGATACATTGTTATTGGATATTAAGAACTAGTTGAACATTAATTTTTGTAAGTAATCTTTACTTATGGTATTATATGTGACATTAGTAGTATATTAAAAAAAATTGATTTTATTTAAATGGAATTACATTTTACGCTTATTTGAATTTCATGAAATGATTTTGAAACATTATCGCATGTCAATTACATACCTAAGTAGATAATTGACATGACAACATTTTTATTGGTCATAGTCTTAGGAAATAGACTCATCGGATTAACCGTTATAGTAATCTTAGTTGGTATATTCCTGACATAAGATGAATGAGATAAAAATAGATAGATAATTGGATAATTAGAGGCCGGTGCACTCCTCATTTGTGCGGTAAGGAGCAAATTCACTCCGTTATCTAGAAGGAGGGAGATGGTTCATGTTTTTAAAAAGATTGTACATTGTTAAAATTAAATGCATGTTCACCCATTACATTATGCATGTATGTTATTTTTATTTCATTTGCAAGTGATTTGAAATTTGCTTTGCCTTGTATGTTTTTATACATATAATGGTTATATAATACTATAAGTTAGATTATTCACTGAGCTTGTTGTTTGCTCATTCTACTCTCAATCATTTTTTCCAAGTTTTGACAAGAAAGGAAAAGAGAAGATGTTGTAATATTAGTACTAGTTTCTTATGAAGTTAATAGTTTGTGGTAATTGCAATAATTAGTAAGACTACTATATTTGAAGATGTATATAGACTTGTTATCATTTGAATGTATTGTCAGAACAAATTATAAATTGTATGGATGGATGATTAATTTGATGAAGAAATATATGTTTTTATATTGGATTATGATCTATCAGGTAATTTGAATTTGGTAACATGTTATATTTTTAGAGGAGACTCTATCAAAAATTTCTCATTAAATTGGCGATTTGGGTAGAAAGATTACCGGATTTCTAACATGTCAGTATTCTAACATGTTTGGGAATTCTATGCTGGTCATGACATCACCTAAGAAGGGGTCGCGACAATAGTGGTATCAGAGCCTTAGGTTTAAACGCCTTAAAAAGAGAAATGGACTTATATATTATTATGTTTGTTTATGTGGGTAGCTAAATTTAGATTATAAATTTGTTGGTGTTATTTAATGCATTTCTTTTTCTTTTATTAATGAGTAGATTTAAAAAGAAGGAGACAAGGAAATTATGGATCGCCATGAGGAACAATTTAAGAAGTTGGAGGAGATGGCACTGGCGTAATAGTAGAATACTAGACAACTAATAGCGATGATGGCTAAGATCAAGGAAGAGTTAGGGAGGCCTAATGCATTAGTAGCTCTTGAAGTTGGTGCCAGTAGCTTTGGGGTTAATGAGGTAGTACCTATTGTTACAACAGAAACCCCAGTGCGAGTAGATAGAAGTGATGAGAAAGAAAAGAAAAGATATAATAAGGTAATTAAAGCTTTTAAAATGAGAGAACTTCCAACATTCACAGGGGATTTGGTATTAGAAGTTATTGAAAACTGGTTGATGAGAATAAAAATTATATTTGATAATATGCAAGTTAGGGATCAAGACAAAGTTAAATTAGCTACCTTTAAACTCATTGAGGATATGGAGCGATGGTGGATGTAATATCTCAAAAGTCTACAAGACCTCCACGTCATAGGTGAACAGTTGAAATAAAATAATTAATTTATTAAATAAATAAATAGTAAGATACTTAAAAACTATGTAGAATAAGTCTAAATAAACTTAAAATATATATAAAAATGATATAAATTCAGAAAGCACAAGAAATGGCAAAGAAAAGACGCAAAAAAGCCAAAATTTCATTGGTTACCACAGTAATGAAAGCTAATGACTGTGGTAATTTCGAACAAACCCAAAAAATGGAAAACAATGCGTCGAATTGGTTACCGTGGTCAGAGATCGCGGTAATACTTGATTACCATGATAATTCTTGGATGACCGCGGGAATCATGGAAAAATCCAAAAATGAGCAAAATGCATCGTCCTCTTGGTTATCGCGATAATTCTGGGACGACTGTGGTAATTCACGAATTTTATAAATATGAAATGTTCTTGAAAAACCCTAGATCCAAGTTTTGTGTGCCGCAACTTGGGGTTTTCTCTCCTGAACCCTAGCCAAGCCTTCCAATCTCGTTTCTTAATATTTCTTTTGAGTTCTAAGGGTAACTTGAGTTCATTTAAACCCTTCTCTACCCATTCTCAAGCTTAAAGTCACCAAGAGCAACATCAACAAGGGTGGATCCTAGTTGAGGCACAATTTGAAACTGTTTGTGCTAAAATATACCACGAAACTCCACTTGAAATCTTGTTTCCTTAGCATTGTAAATCATTTTCCTTAAGTGTATGCTTGTTTTCCCTTGAAGCACATGTGATTTGAGGGTTGCGAGACCTCACGTTGGTGAAGAACGAAGCAGAAATGCGTAGGACCCTAAGGTATACTGATTTCTTTTGGTTTTATGTATGCTTTAAGCCTAATGTGTGTGTATTGAAGTGTTAAACACATGTCGCCAATCTTGGCGGTAATTCTTGGATGACTGCGAAGCATTTCCGCGATAATCCATCGTGTGCCCTGTCTTTTCTCTTGTTATCGTTTCGACCTTGTGTACACTGTGAAATACTTATGTAAGGGACATAAATCTATAATTTCGAACATATTATGAATGTTTTAGACTCACAAAATGTAATACCCCACAATTCTATAAGACCTTCATGTCATTACTAAACCACTAAAATAAAAATAAATTATTAAATAAATAAGAAAAATAACAAGATACTCAAAAATCATGTAGAATAAGTCTCAATAAACTTAAAATAAATACGAAAATGATATAAATTCTAAAAAAACACAAGAAATGGCAAAGAAAAGACAAAAAAAGCCAAAATTTCGCTACTTACCATAGAAAACGAAAGTGATCATCTACAGTAATCGCGGACCAACCCAGAAAAATGGAAATCGCCCTGGTTACCGCAATAATTCTACAGTGACCGCGGCAATCACTGGAAAAACTCAAAAGACGGACAGAAACACATTGCCTTGGTTATCGCGGTTAGCGACAGAGTAATCCCAATGACCGCAATAATCCTTCAATGAACACGGTAATTCGTTGATGTCTATAAAAATGAAATGTTGCGCAGAAACCCTTGATTTGGATTTTTATGCACCACGAACCACAGTTTTCTCTCTGAAACTCTCACTAAGCTTTCCAATCTCGTTTTTTCTTTTTCTTTTGAGTTCTAAGGATGGTTTGAGCTCATTCAAGCCATTCTCTACCATTCTCAAGCTTAGATTGCCAAGAGCATTATCACAAAGGCGGATTTGAGTTGAGGCACAGTTGGAAACGTCCTTTGCTAAGGTAAATCACGAAACCCTACTTGAGATCCTGTTTTCTTAGCATTTTAAACCATTTCTCTCATGTGTAAATTGTTTTTCTTGAGTTGATATGTGTTTTAAGACTAATGTCTGTGTGCTGAGATGTTAAACACATGTTGCCGATTCCGACGACCACACCTTGCTGCGGTAACTCATTGTGTACCTGGTCTTTTTCATTATTTTTGTTTCGATTTTGAGTACGCTGGGGAACACATATGTAAAGGGCATAAATGTAGGATTTTGATCGTTCTTTGTATGCCTTAGACTCACATTAAATTATTATAAAAAATCTTAGGGATTAAAAGTCTAAACTCGTGCGACGAGGAAAGATGGCAAAGGGGAAGAAAATATACAAAGGTGGTTGTGATTTTTGTACTCCCTTGCCTTATTTAAACCTTGAGTGCAAAGCATGATGTATGTTTATTTTAATGAGCACTTAGAAGCATGCTAGGGTAATTTTGATTTGATCTTGGTTGGAATGACTTGATGTGTGCTCATGATGTATGGTTACTTGTGCTATAACATGTATAAATAGAGCTTTATGTGTTGATCTCCATGAATGGTTGAACATATTTGATTGATTTACTTCAAAATATTGCATATGATAACTATGTGAGAATTGGAATGGAATGCGTAATTAAAGAAGATTAAATTAAGATTTAATAACTCCACATACTGGGACGATGACCGACCTTCGGGCATCATCTTGGGTATCCCTACCTAAGCTGACTGCAACAGTTGATTGTGTCTTTGAACAGAGAGTCATTGTGGACTTCCATCCTTAGATCATGGTCCTGAAAGGTAATCGACCCTCAAGCATTACCCTCGGATTTGCTCCTAAACCACACAGGGGATATCGAGAGCAGGGCTCTTTCGGTCTTGCATATGACAAAATAACCAATATAGTGTTTGAAACGTCCTAATGTAGTGAAAGTGTATGCATGTTTTGTATTCTGGTTTGTATAATGCTAATGATATATATGATCCACTGGGTTCTCGAACTCACCCTATTATTTCATTTCAAGTGATCATTGACACTGCAGGAGTAAACCGACCACGAGAGGCCATTTTTTTGGTCAACGCCTCACTAGGAGGTTGTCATAGTTTTTAATTTTCTTTTTGGTCTACTGTTTTATCATTGTTATAAATAATATTTTTGTATTTAATTTGAACGGGGTGCGTGTGCCCCATTGTCTTTTAAACTGATTTACATGTAAATTGAATGTTTTAGGACTTAGGCCAGATGGGCCATATTTATATGATCAGAGTTTGCTTTAAAAATGATTTTGAAATTTTTATTCCACTACAAAGTGTTTTTCTTGTTAAATATGCTTTCACATTGAATTTGAAAGTATTTAGAACCGCTACGTATAATTTCTAAACTTGCATTTGAAAGAACGCTGTGTATTTTAAGTTGATTTCACAACTTATGAGAAAGAATGTGAACGAACCACAAGTGGTCTCCAGCTCTTGGTGAACAACCCGAGCCCGACGTCTCTAGTAAACGGGTATGCGCCGTCTCTGCGCATGACCCTGACTACTCGTTGCACAATCAGAAAGAGAGGGAAACTAGGAGTCGGGGGGTCACACAAAAAGCTTGGTATAAAACCTTATAGATTGAAGATCTAAAGCGCACACAGCAAGGGGCAAAGGCACTAGGGAAGAAGATACAAGGGAGGTGTGATTACTATACTCCCTAGCCTTATTTAAACTTTGAATGCAAAACGTGATGTATGTCTACTTTTAATGAATACCTAGAAGCATGCTAGGGCATATTGATTGGAATGACTTGACGTGTACCCATTATTGTTGTTTACTTGCTTTACAATGTGCACAGATGATGGATTCAGGTTTAAATCTTCATGAGTATTTGAACATATTTGGTTGTTTACTTTAAAATGTTACACATAATGACTATGTATGAATTAGAATGGAATGTGCAACTAAACAAGATTAAATTAAGATTTAATAACTCTATGTATCGGGGCAATGATCAGCCTTTGGGTGTCATCGTGGGTGTTCCTACTCGAGCAAATTGTGATAACAGTTTGTGTCTTGGACAGAAAGTCACTGCGGACTTCTCTCCATAGATAGTGGTCCCGAAAGGTAACCGGCCCTCGGGCGTTACCCCTGAATTTGCTCCTAGACCACATGGGGACATCGAGAGCAAGGCTATTTTTGTCTGCGTTCTGACAGAATGACAAATGAAGTGTTTGAAACGCCCTAATGTGATGAAAGTGTTTGCATGCTTTGTATTTTGGTTTCTATAATGCTAGTAATATGTAGGGATGATCCACTGGGTTCTCGAGCTCACCCCATTATTTTATTACAAGTAATCATT
Organism: Tinospora cordifolia; assembly: GCA_030144865.1. Lineage (NCBI taxonomy): Eukaryota > Viridiplantae > Streptophyta > Magnoliopsida > Ranunculales > Menispermaceae > Tinospora > Tinospora cordifolia. The sequence continues at coordinate 7,550 of JAJIYU010005781.1, forward strand.
AACACCACAGGAGTAGACCAGCCATGCGAGGTGGTCATTTTGGTTGAGACCTCATTGGGAGGTTATCACAGTTTTATTTTTGCTTTAATGTTTTATCATTTTGTTGTAAATGCTTGAATTGGGCATGTTCCCTCCATCTTTTAAACTGTCTTATAGGTAAATTTTGGCATTTGTCAAACTTGGCCATGGGCTTTATTGTATTTCTTTCTGAATCGTATTTTCATGTTGAATTTGTAAGTATTTTCAAACCGCTACATGTTTTTCCTTAATGAATCTCCTTTTGTTGACAAAAACTTGTATTTGAAAGAATCCTATGTATTTTAAATTGATTTCATAACTTCTTTGAAGGAAGGGGTTAACAATAGCTTGGGTAAAGACATATGTGGATGTTATTAATCAAGCTTTGGACTTTGAGAGGGTTGAGATTGCAAATTTGGAAGTTGCTTCACATACTTCCTTGTTATCATCCAAGCAAACTATAACATTCTAGGGAAAAAACAAATCCAGGTGGAATAAGAACTAATCTGAGGAAAATAAAAGATTTCGTATGGGAGAAGTATCTAGTAAGATTGAGACACTTGCCACACCAGTGGTACTAATTCCAATATCAAGTTCCAGGGGACAACAATTTATCGAGAGATCTCAGAGTCAGAGTTCCCTAGTGAGATCGCCAATACCATCAAGATGAGGAGTTAGCAAAGGACATAGGGTATAGTCGCAAATAAGGTCTTTTACAGCTCAATCATCTATTACTTGTTTTCATTGTGGACAGAAGGGTCACAAAAGAAATGAATGTCCATTTCAAACACCACAAAGGGGGTTGGCAGCTCCATCCCAAATGACTTTAATGCCTCCAAGAGAGCAAGCTAAAGCGATAACTGAAACCTGATCCAGAGGCTAGAAAGAATTTGATTGAAGGTATGATTAGAATTTGTGATGTTATGATGTATGTTTTGATTGATGCTAAATCCACATTATCATTTATTTCTGGTAGCATAGTAGATAAATTGAGACTTACTCCTATTAGAACTAGTACACCCTTGATATTGAGTATAGCTGCTAGGAAAAGGATTTATCCTAATATGATATGTGAAAAATGTGTAGTTAAATATGAGGGATATGCAATGCATGTTGATTTGAGGGTGCTAGAATTCCTGGAGTTTGATGCCATACTAGGTATGGATTGGCTTGCAGCTTATCATGCTTATCTTGATTATTTTGCCAAGAGAGTAGTTTTTCAAATCCCAGGGTAACCTTCTTTTGTGTATAGAGGCATGGATACCTTGAGAAGTCTCACTCGAGGTCGATCAATTACTAATGAGGAAGCACAATACTTAGTTGGCATAAAGACAGTGGATGGAAAGGAGCAGAGTATGCAGTTATCAGAAATTCCTATTGTGAATGAATTTTTAAAAGTATTTCCTAATGACTTACCTAGAATACCTCCTAGAAGGGAGATTGATTTTATTATTGAGTTGATACCTGGAACTAAACTCATCTCTAATTTACCTTATCGCATGGCACCAAAGGAGTTATAAGAATTTAAGGTGCAACTTGAAGAATTGTTGAGTGAAGGGTTTATTACCCCAAGTACATCACCCTGGGGAGCACTTGTGTTGTTTGTGAAAAAGAAAGATAGGAGTATATGCCTACATATAGACTATCGTTAGCTAAACAAGGTGATTATAAAAAATAAATATCTACTTCCTCGAATTGATGACTTGTTTGATCAACTAATTGGAGCCAAATATTTCTCAAAGATTGATTTGAGATCAAGGTATCATCAGTTGAAGATTAGAGAAGAAGATATTCCTAAGACAGCTTTTCGAACAAGGTATGAGCATTATGTATTTCTAGTTATGTCATTTGGGTTAATCAATGCACTTGCTATGTTTATAGATTTAATGCAAAGTGTGTTTAAACCATTTCTTGATCACTTCATCATTATCTTCATTGATGATATTCTTATTTATTCCAAAACTTGGGAAGAGCATGAACAACATCTCAGAACTACTTTACAAACCCTAAGGGAACACGGGTTGTATGCCAAGTTTAGTAAATGTGAGTTTTGAAAAGATGAAATGAAGTTTTTAGGTTATGTGGCAAGTGCAAAGGGTGTATCTATAGATTCTTCAAATGTTAAAGCTATTATCAACTAGCCAAGACCAAACACAATGACTGAAATTCAAAGTTTTCTAGGTTTAGCTAGATATTACAAGAATTTTGTGGTGGATTTTTCTAAATTAGCTGTTCCACTGACTAGGCTAACTTAGAAAATTGTGTCCTTTATGTGAACTGATGAATGTGAAGAAGTTTTCATTGTATTGAAGTGACAGCTAACTATTGCACCAGTACTAGTACTCCCAAAGCCTGGGAAGGAACTAATCATTTATATTAATGCATCACATTCAGGTTTGGGGTGTATTTTGTACAAAAGGGTAGAGTAATAACTTATGCATCTAGGCAATTAAAGGCGCATGAGAAAAATTACCCAGTACATGATCTGGAATTAGCTGCAGTGGTGTTTGCTTTGAAAATCTGCGGACAATATCTCTATGGTGAGAAGTTCACATTATACTCTGATCATAAAAGTCTGAAGTACTTGTTTGATCAAAAAGAGTTGAATATGAGGCAATGCAAATGGTTAGAGTTTCTTAAAGATTATGATTTTAATCTTGAGTATCACCTTGGAAAAACCAACGTCGTTATTGATGCATTGAGCAGGAAACAGATTGAAGTTGGAGTTGGGGATTGTCAAATGGCTCATAAATGGCAGATGTTAGAATGGGCTATAGTCGTGAGTACATTTTCTATTGATGTTTTATTGGGCATACGCGCTCAAACGTGAATGAAGCTGACATATGCTCAAAATCAAAGAATTAAGGATTTGTAGTAACATGATCTAGATTTTAGAATGTATGATTCTTGGGCTAATAGTTTTGATCAAAATGATTGGCATCAAGATTCTAATGGTATCTTACAATTCCAAGGGAGGATATGGGCACCAGTTAACTAGTAGCTTAAAGCTGAGTTACTCCAAGATGCACATAGATCACAATATACTATTCATCCAGGAACAACTTAGATGTATCATGATATAAAAAGAATAGTGTGGTGGCATGAAATGAAAAAGGATATAGCTGAATATGTATAGAAATGTGGAGTGTGTCAGCAGGTAAAGGTTGAACATCAGAGGCCTGGAGGGCAGATACAACCATTATCCATTCTAGAATGGAAATAGGAATGTATCGCGATAAATTTTATTGTTGGGTTACCACAAATTCCATGTAGATATGATGTTATTTGGGTGATTGTTGATAGGTTAACAAAATCTACCCATTTTCTTCCAATGAACATCAAGGAGTCTATGGGTAAACTGAACAAGTAGTATATGCGGGAGATAGTGAGACTACATGGAGTACTTGTATCTATTGTGTCGAATTGAGATTTGAGGTTTAATTCGAGGTTCTGGCAGTCATTGCAAACTTGATTAGGGAGTCGTATTTGTCTCAGTACTGCATTTCATCCTTAGTCTAATGAACAATCTGAACGAGTTATTCAGATGCTTGAGGATGCTCAGGGTTTGTACTTAGGTTTTGGCAGTTATTGTAAACTTGATTAGGGACTTGTATTTGTCTTAGTATTGCATTTCATCCTTAGTTTAATGGACAGTTTTAACGAATTATTTAGATGTTTGAGGATGCTCAGGGTTTGTACTTTAAAGTTTGGTGGGAACTGGAATAAATATCTTCATTTGTGTGAGTTTGCTTATAATAACAGTTATTAGGCTAGTATTGGTATGTCAACATTTGATGTTCTTTACGGTAAAACTCGTAAATCTCCGACTTATTGGTACAAGGTTGGAGAATATAGTTGCTAGGGCCTAAGGTTATTGCAGATTACATAGAGAAGATTAAGCAAGTTTGATAGAAACTTAAAGCAGCCAAAGATTGCCAAAAAAGCTATTTTGATAACAGGCATAGATCATTAGAATTTGCAGTTTGTGATTAGGTGTTATTGAAGGTTTCACCACAAAAGGGTCAGCTGAGATTTGGAGTGAAGGAAAAATTAGCTCCACACTTTGTCAGACCATTTGAGATTCTGGAGAGAATTAGTCCATTAGCTTATAGGATTGTTCTACCATCTCAATTAGCCGATGTTCATAATGTGTTTCATGTGTCAATGTTGCGTAAGTATTACTCGAATCTGACACATGTTCTAGATTTGGCTTAGTTATAAGTTGGGAAGGATACTGACTATGAAGAAAGATTTATACAAATAGTTGGTATAAGAATACAAAAATTGAGAAATAAAGTAATTCCTCTGGTTAGAGTCAAATGACAATTTCATGACAATGAAGAGCAAACGTGGAAGCATGAGGATATGATGCGAGAGCAATTCCTAGATCTCTTCACTATTTAAGGTATATTCTTTTTCTATTTCAATTTTGAGGATGAAATTACTTAAGTTGGATAGATTGTAATAACTCGTAATTTTTATAACGCGTGAACATGATGTATGTGTGTATAAATATGTATTGTACACGAACATATAACTGTACACAATGTCACATGAAATAAAAAATGTAACTTATAATGAAATTTAGAAAATAAAAAAAAAGAAGAAGTAATATCCATGTTAGGAATATCGATATATAAAAATATACATAGTATAAAAATTAATGTAATAGATGGTTTAGTAGATGGTGTGTATTATGAGATTATATAAATTGGTACATAATATACTATATGAGAAGGAATTTTGGTAAGTAAATGATGATGTAAAGTGGATTAAAGAAAATAATAAATAAATAAGGTGGCATTGAGATCAAATGGCTTATTAGGTAATTAAGGAAAGAAAAAAAACAAAAATTTTAAAAAAGAAATTGAAAGAGAGGTTGGATGGGCAGTTTGTTAAGTGAAACAAAAAGAAAAGCAAAGTGAATGGATAGAGTGATATAGGATGTTAGTTATTAAAGTGGATATTTGATTCCTATTGGTTTATATTATATATATATATATATATAAAAGGGCAGTGGGAGCACCTTATTTATTGAATTCATTTTGGTTGTTGCATTTTTTTTTTCACTCTTCATTTTACGCCAAAATTGAACTAGAGGCACCAACAACGCATAAAGGAAAAAAAGGGAAAATCTAACTTTTTGACAGATTCACTGCATAGGTAAACCATTTTTTATTCTTGTTATAAAAATGTTAAGTAAGTCGCATACCACGATTCCAGGGGCGTAATTTTTATTGTTGAGGGTGTTTTATAGTAATACCTAAAAATAGAGTATTATCCCACCATGAGTAAAACTAAGTAAAAATTATATTAATATATTCTTGGTGATACGTAGATCTCAAATATGTGATTACTTTTTATTCGTTTGTCTTGCAGACACCAATATAAATATCCAAAATTTAATAACTTTAGGGGGGAGGCTTTTGAGTATGTCAAACCCAAGGAAAATTTTAATTAGATTCTATAGAAATGTAGATAACAAAAATTCGTACCCATTGACACCAAATTCATGAATTTTGGATATCAATTGAAATTTTGGTGAGCAATTGATCAATTGAGTTATTTATCTAAATTTAAAAAATTAATAAAAATATAATTGAGAAGCCTATTTTTGATATTTTCTACTACAGAAATATTTTATATGAGCAGAAAAATAGCCTTAAAGATTATTGAACATATTCAGGTTAATGCGCACCAATAGGCAATACATGGGATCAAATGCATAAATTGGATTAAATATGAGCTGTAAATACATTGAAAATAATTTATAAAATAAATTTAAATGAGCTGAATTTTATTTAATGCATTTAAAATGATTTTTGGTGACAAGATTATATTGGTACTGTGGAGATAAATTGTTATTGAATATTAGGAACTAGTTGGGCATTAATTTTGGTGAGTAATCTGTACTTGTGGTATTATATATGACTTGGTAGTATATTAAAAATTCTAATTTTATTTAAATAAAATGATATATTGTCTTTCATGCTTATTTGAATTTCATGATATGATTTTGATGCATTGTAACATGTCTATTACGTCCCTAAGTAGGTGATTGACATGGCAACATTTCTATTGGTCATAGTCTTTGGGAACAGACTTTCCAGATTAACTGTTGTGATAATCTTGGTTGGTGCATTCTTGGCATGAGATGAATGAGATAGAAATAGATAGATAATTGGATAATTAGAGGCTTGTGCACTCTTAATTTGTACGGTGAAGAGTAGATTTGCTCTGTTATCTGAAAGCAGGGATATAGTTCATGTTTTTAAAAAGATTTCACTTTGTTGAAATTGAATACATGTTCACTTATTACATTATGCATGTATGTTATTTTTATTTCATTTACAAGAGATTTAAAATTTGTTTTGCCTTGCATGTTTTCATACATATGATAACTATATAATACCATAAGTCAGATTATTCACTGAGCTTGTTGTTTGCTCACTCTACTCTCAATCATTTTCTCCAAGTTTTGATGAGAAAGGGAAAGGAAAGATGTTGTAATATCAATACTAGTTTCTTATGGAGTTAATAGTATGTGATGATTGCAATTTAACCAAACTACTGCATTTAGAGATGTATATAGACTTGTTATCATCTGAATGTATTATCAGAACAAATTATGGATTGTATGGATAGATGGTTAATTTGATGAAGAAATATATGTTTTTATATTGGATTGTGATCTATCCAGGTAATTTGAATTTGGTGACATGTTACATTTTAGAGGAGACTCTGCCAAAAATTTTGCACAAAATTGGTGATTGGGTTAGGAAGGCTTATATGATTTCTGACATGTTTGAAAATTTTGTACCGGTCATGATGTCACTTGAGAAGGGATCGCGACATGTAACACCCCAATTTTCGACCGGACCTCCGTTCACGTGTGGATCGTCGCCCGATGAAAATCAAGATGCTACTAGAAAATTTCATTTTGTTCAGATCTTTTTCTTCAAATTCAAGTTCATAATCCTTTGTTCTCAAATCAATGTCTGGATAATTAGTTTACACAAAACAAAAGAATCAGAAGAATTTCTCAATATATTCATTGGGTTTCTCAATATAATTCATAAATAATGCAGCGAAAAATACTTTAAAACTACTCATTCATGACAAAATTGTTAAACAAGGAAAACCATTGAAAGATAAAGTGACCAAAGTTAAACCAACGTAAAATATGTTAAAACAATCAGTAAAATACAGAAAATTTAACCTTCAAGCCACCTATCCCGGACGACCTCCCCATGAGGTATCCAAATCATAGTGTAAGTCTTCTGACATAGATTATGTACTCTAGGTCCATGTGTACCTGAAAGATAAAAATGGGAGTGAGCTCGAAAGCTCAGTGGATCGATCCTATACATCACATGCATTATATAGACCCAATTCAAAACATTACAAACACTTTCACACATTAGGCGTTTAAATCATTTATTTGTTTTACTCGGATTCTCAGACTGGAAGAGGGTTGAGATACCTCTCGGTATTCCCTGTGATCCAGTCAAATCTCAGAGGGTTCTAGTAACCATCTAAAATCAATCATGTCATATTATCACAGCCTCAGAAAGCGTACTTATCGCGATGTCGTACCGTCTCCCAAAGACTTCGAGTTGTCACAGTCAACTCTGGGTGGGAATACCTACGATCCGCCTTGTAGCTCGACAATCTCAAGCGGTGACATATAGGAGATGCTACCTCGATCCGCTTCAGGCTCGTCGATCGTACTGGTACGTAGATTCTTAATAAACCATCGTCTTATTTTAGTTTTACAAACAATCTTAATCATGCCAACCATTACACGTATCATGGAAAATAAATCAAATAATGCAAGCTATTTACATGAGTGGATAATGAAATCTAAATGCATGATTTCCTATTAATGCATGCTATAAATAAACAAAACACCATTAAAATAAATCATCACACCATCATCCAAGTAAGCCAAACAAGTTCAATCAATTTTTTATAACAAAATTCTAATAATCCTAGAATTATTCAACCAAATGTTTTGAATCTTAAATCCGTATAATACAAACGAGCAAGGAAGTCACGCCCACTTGATTTCGCCGATCTTCAGGGTTCCTTGCTTCCTTTCGAGATCCTCGATACGCTAAAATATATAAATCTGAAATTTAACACCTGATAGAATTATTCTTGAGCTTAATTAATTCCTAAGGTAATTATGGAGTTCAAACGTTACTTCCAACTAATTTAGGGTTATCTTAAAATTCTAATCAAAATAATTTCTGAGTCTCCTAAATTTCCTTAACTTTGAAATTAAAACTTTAATTAGATTTTTTTAATGTCTTAATTTTCACAGTAAAAATAATTTATTACTACCACAATAATTTTAATTACGAACAAAATAAGACTTTTAGACGTTCTAAGTTTAACTTCGAAGTTTAAGATTTCAATATTTTCTTATAAATGATATTTAATTCAAGAAGTTTATTTTTTCATGTTTGTAATTACTTTATATTTTCCTCATGTTCCATCAATTTATCTATTAAATCTAGGATTAAATCTATTTAAATTACTAAAGAAATACTAGCCAAATTTTTCATAATTATTTTATTTGAATTCCAATTGAACAAGATATGTTGTTACTTTCCATTTACATTTACGATTAATCAAAATAACTTTCTACACTATTTAAAATTAAAAGTTTGAGATACGGACCTTGCGTCATCTTCTTTGCGCAAACGACGCTAACGACGAGCTGTTACTTTCTTTCTCGCGCAACGCGACAACGATGTCCATCAATGGTCGGATTCGATGTCTAATTCACTGTTCTGAATTCATCAATTACCCTCTAATGGATTTCTAGTAACATCAACGTCATTCCTCTTCTTCAACGTATCACTAACATCCCCCAATCTCAAGTCAACTCCGCCAGCATCTTCATAACACCCAGCAACATGAACACCCAACAACAAGAACACACCAGCCTCATGAACACTACCCTCCATTTATCACGGATTCATCATCTAAGCGAACCCCATCCACCCAAAATTTACAAATCAGGTTCTTCATTACCGTTTCCAGCAGCTATACCTATGCTTAGCTTCTTCGTTTTGACTCAAATGCACCAGTCTCACACACCCTCTCCTCTCCATTGAACACGGCAGCAGTAGCAGTTGGAGTTGCAGCTTGGAGCAGCAGGTCGGACATCAACCGTAATGGTAGCAACAACAGCAGCCGCCCATCTTCTTCTCTGTTTCAGTCCAAATCAGTAGCAGCTTCTTTCCATTTTGGATCAGCCAGACGCAACACCACTCATCAAGCCACCAATTCACAGCAGCCTGCTTTCCTTCCTCTGTCTTGTTCTTCGTTCTGCAGCAGGGGACAGTCGAACTAATGACCTGCAGCCCTTTTTTCGATCTGCTCTGTTCCACGGTACAAGCAGCAGCAGCAACTACGACATAGCAGCAGCAGCTGCATACATATACCTCACCATCCCCTATTTCCTATCCATCATCTCTGCATGGCCTTCCTCTTGTAAAAGAAAGCTGGCATGTTGCTGCTGACAGTGACAACAAATACTCTCGGATCACTCACCAAACCGTTACAAATGATTCTGCAAATATTCCCTGCTGATCATTCCCCTGTAGCCTGCTGTACCACTTGCATATTCTGTTGCAACCAATTCCTCAGATGAGCTACACCTGTAAATCTCATCCAACGGCTGTTGTATCATCTCCCTTTCTATAAATTCAAACAGCTCTTTCTGCAACAGCAGGAGAGCCACTGTTCCCTCATTTTATCTTTACTGTTACAGTTTTTCATATGGTATCAGAGCCATACGACTCATGCCATGTCCCAAGAATCCTTTGCACCTGCAACAATGGAGATGTCTTCAACTCCATCAAATACCTCCCAAACCTCAGCTACACCGTTGCTTGGCCATTCATTAAGCCAAACCATGTCTATCAAGCTTGATCGACACAATTATCTACTATGGAAATCCATGGTCCTTCCTGTAATAAAGGGACACAAACTTGACGGATGGCATCTCGGCACCTCACCTTGCCCTCCCGAAATCAACGCAGCAACAGGACAACACAATCCAACATATGATGACTGGATTAGTCGAGATCAACTTCTCTTGGGATGGATCTTGAACTCCCTTACAGAATCTGTAGCATCACAGATTATTGGCTGCAATACATCTTAGGATGCATGGACTGCCATTGAAGAACTATGCGATGCACACAATAGAGCCCGTATTCAGATCTGCCGAACTGGCATTCAAACTACTAGGAAAGGGGGCCAAACTATGTCTCAGTACCTGCTCATAATGAAAGAATATGCCGACAGTCTTGCCGCTGCAGGAGAACCTATGCTCGTTCGTGATTTAATCTCATGCACCCTGTCTGGTCTTGATGCTGAATACCTTCCCATCACCACCCTCCTGCAAGATAAAACTGAGCTAGGATGGCCAGAACTGCATGCCTCCCTTATTGGTTTTGAAATGAAACTACAACAACTCACTGCCACTGGTACCACATCAATTCCAATGCTTAACAACCCCTCCCCTGCTGCACATACTGTCCAGACCAAGCCATCCCAATCCAACCCATGCCACAACCACAATGTTCACTCTAATAATCGAAACAGCAGTACCACTCAGCCACACCATAACCGTGGAAGTTCGACTGGTGCTCGGGGAGGCCGTGGCCGTGGTCGAGCTAGCAGGACTCAACCTAACAAACCCACTTGCCAGATTTGCAAAAAATATGGTCACTCTGCTGCATATTGCTACTACTGAGCAGATATGACATATATGGGCACCCCTACAAATAACTCTCCACAAGCCTACATTGCCAATCCCAACACTTTCTTCGCCTCACCAGAATCAGTCGTGGACAATGCATGGTATGCCGATTCCGGGGCTACTTCACATGTAACCTCTGATCCATCCCAGCTGAGCAACCGTTCAGATTTTTCAGGTAATCAAACCCTTGTAGTTGGCAATGGCTCCCATCTATCCATCTCATACATCGGTAACGCCTCACTCCCTTCTAATCTCAATCTTCATAACACTCTGTGTGTCCCAATTATTAAAAAGAATCTCATTAGTGTTTCCCAACTTACAAGGGACAATCCCATTTACATTGAATTCTATGCCTCTTGTTGCCTTGTGAAGGACCTCCGTACCAAGAAAGTGCTACTCTGCGGGAACCTTAAAGATGGCCTGTACCAGTTGCTTCCTAATCATCATGATCCACTGCACACTCCGGTTTCTGCTCCACCACCTAATGCGTCACACAGTTCTGCTGCAGCTTTACTCGCCTCTACAATATCTCCACTTACTTGGCACCTCCGTCTTGGACATCCATCCAAATCTGTTTTATCTCAAGTTTTACAATCCTATAATTCACCTATGCCTATCAACAATGAATTAGATTCATGCTCTGCTTGTAGGTTAGGCAAGAGTCATGCTCTTCCATTTGCTCGTTCTTCATCTTGTACTTCATCTATATTAGAATTAATACACACAGATTTATGGGGGCCTGCCCCAGTGGTGTCCAATGATGGTTTCCTCTATTACATCTACTTTATTGATGATTATAGCCGCTTCACATGGATATACCCTCTCAAAGCAAAATTCGACGCCCTTAACACATTCATTCAATTCAAAACTCTGGTTGAAAACCAATTCTCCACCAAAATCAAACGTCTCCAATCTAATTGGGGAGGTGAATATCGCCCATTTACCACATACCTTTCCAATCACGGCATCACCTTTCAACACCCTTGTCCTCACACCCATGAACAACACGGTCGAGCTGAGCGTAAACACCGTCATATCATCGAAACCAGCCTCACTCTCCTCGCTCAAGCTCAACTCCCTTACTCTTTTTGGTGGGATGCGTGTCAAGCAGCAGTGTTTACTATCAATCGGTTACCCACCCCCACTCTCTCTGGTTCATCTCCTTACTCTAAACTCCTCAACCAAACTCCCGACTACTCCCTACTTCGTGTCTTTGGCTGTCTTTGTTTTCCACATCTCCGCCCCTATAATCGTACCAAATATCAATTTCGCTCAGAAAAATGCCTCTTCATTGGCTACAGTTCAGCTCACAAAGGCTACAAGTGCCTCAGTGCCTCCGGTCGCATCTACATCAGTCGTTATGTCCTCTTCCATGAACACACCTTCCCCTACCATGACCTCTTCCCACCACCCTCTAAATCCACCAACACACCTGTCCCAGTCACCTCCATCGTTCCATTATCTATCCCCTCCTACTCCCCACCCATCCCTTCTCCATCAGCATCTACTCCTATATTGTCTAACCCAATATCCAACTCCACACCCTGTATCTCTTCACCAACCTCTACTCCTGCAACGCATTCAGCCACATCACCTCAACCCGTATCCAATCCTGCGCCCCAACACCCCATGATCACTTGCTCCCGTGCAGGAATTTTTAAACCAAAAGTCCTATCCACAACCATCGCCCACCTCCCTCCTTCCCTCCCTCGTTCCGTTAAATCTGCAACCTCCTCCCCCATCTGGTTTCAAGCAATGAAAGATGAATATAACGCCCTCATGGTCAACCGCACATGGTCCTTAGTCCCCCCTTCCCCACATCACAAAATCACTGGAAATAAGTGGCTGTTCAAAATCAAGAAAAATTCAGATGGATCCATCAACCGTTTCAAGGCTCGCCTCGTAGCAAAAGGGTACTCTCAAATCCCAAGCATTGATTTCTCTGAAACTTTTAGTCCAGTTGTGAAAGCCCCCACTATTCGCGTCATCCTTACCTTTGCCGCTTCCTACAATTGGCCCATTCGTCAATTAGACATCAATAATGCATTCTTCCATGGCAAACTAACTGAAACAGTTTTTATGCCTCAGCCTGAAGGGTTTATTGATCCCTCTAAGCCTCACCACGTGTGTCAATTACATCGCGCAATCTATGGTCTTCGCCAATCCCCACGAGCCTGGTTTGAGTGTCTTCGCAAAACACTTCTCTCATGGTCCTTCATAAATTCCAAATCTGATCCATCTCTATTTATCATGCAATGCAATAATCAGCTGGTCTACATCCTCATCTATGTAGACAACATTCTTATCACCGGCAACGCACCCACTATGGTTAACCTCACTATCAAGACTTTGGGCAGCACCTTTGCTCTCAAGGACCTTGGTGAACTCAATTATTTCCTTGACATCGATGTCCACAGAGATGCCACGGGCATATACCTCAATCAAGCCACATACATTGACAAACTTCTTGACAAAGCTGGCATGTCGTATGCCAAACCAATCTCCACCCCATCTGCAGTCGGGAAACATCTTCAATTGCATGACAGCGAACCCTTTTCCAATGCCACTTTGTATAGAAGCTTGTTCGGCGGCCTACAATACCTAGTCAACACTCGTCCAGACATTGCCTACATAGTGAACAAGCTCAGCCAATTTCACCAACACCCCACCGTCACTCACTGGCAATCCCTCAAACGGGTTCTCCGTTATGTCAAAGGAACCGGTCATCTGTCCCTTCACATCCAACCGAATCAAAATCTTTTTCTCACAGGTTTCTCTGATGCGGACTGGGCCTCATCTCTCGACGATCGCAAATCCATCGCCGGTTACTGCTTTTACCTCGGTAACACACTGATTTATTGGCAGTCTAAGAAACAACATGTTGTCGCTCGATCCAACACCGAGTCAGAATATAGAGCCCTTGCCTTAGCTGCCACTGAGCTCACCTGGCTGACCTCTTTACTGTCAGAACTTCATCTCCCTGCTATTGCCAAACCTGTCCTCTGGTGTGACAATATGAGTGCTGGTGCCCTTGCTACCAACCCTGTCTTCCACTCTCGCACCAAGCACATTGAACTCGATGTCCATTTCATTCGTGACAAGGTCCTTCGCAACGAACTCACAGTTTGCTACGTCCCCTCCTCAAATCAAACCGCTGACATCCTCACAAAACCTCTTTCTCAGAATCAATTTTCCTATCTCCGCAACAAACTCGGGGTCATTGCTACACCCTCTCGTTTGAGGGGGGATGTAAAAGAAAGTTGGCATGTTGCTGCTGACAGTGACAACAAATACTCTCGGATCACTCACCAAACCGTTACAAATGATTCTGCAAATATTCCCTGCTGAT
>JAJIYU010005782.1:0-21716 GCA_030144865.1 Tinospora cordifolia
TGAACAGCAATACCTCCCAACTTAAATAAAGACTAGAGTAGAGTGATTATACCTGCTCTGATCAGAACCACCTTCCTACTGCTTCAAAGGAGGCACCCAACAGTAGATCTTCACTACTGCTATGCAGAAACTGAGGTTTTCCCCTTCCTACTACTATATTTGCTGTCTAAAACAGCTGAAGAACAAGAGAAGAGAAGAGAGTAAGCAAGGAAATTCTTTCTTTTTTGCTGGAATGAATTTTCAGAATGAGGGGAGGGGGAGGGTTTATATAGAATTTTCTGACAGAAAAAGACGAAACCGTACAGTTGTGAATAGTTTGTTCCGACAAAATAGTGACCGTATTTGTGCACAGTAACCGTATATTTGAATAGTAACAATATATTTCAATTTTTTTTCTTTTCGAATTTCGAGTATTACAACATCGAAATTTGTGGGTATTACATTCTAGAATTTGAATGGAAGGTTCAATAACATTGTCTTGATTTGAAGTTGCTTCTTGAACAATGACAGGAATAGAAGTTTGATCCTAATTATTGTCAATAGCAATTGGAGGAATAGTAATATATTCCTCTTCAAAGACAATATCTTTTATCCTTTCTTCCCCTGCAAACTCAACATCCTCAAAGAATCGGGCATTACACGTCACAAAAATGGACTTAGCTGTGGAATCATAAAAATTGTAATCCCTGGATCTCTCAGAATATCCAACAAAGCAACAACTAATAGTTCTTGAATCCAATTTCTTTTCATTTGGCCTATAAGGCTTTGCCACGGCTGGACATCCCCAAATGTGTAAGTGCTTCAAACAAGCTTTTTGCCCGTCCAAAGTTTTAGTTAGAATTTTGTTGACTATATATGTTGCGGTCTTTAGTGCATTTCCCAAGAGTGATTCAAGTAAGGTAGAATAAGAAATCATGTTCCTCACCATGTCCTTAAGCATTTTATTTCGTCTTTCAGCAACATCAGTCATGCTACGAGAACCTGAGATGGTGTATTGTGGGACAATACTGCATTCGTCTAAGAATTTAGCAA
The DNA here is from genome assembly GCA_030144865.1 of Tinospora cordifolia. Classification (NCBI taxonomy): domain Eukaryota; kingdom Viridiplantae; phylum Streptophyta; class Magnoliopsida; order Ranunculales; family Menispermaceae; genus Tinospora; species Tinospora cordifolia. The sequence goes on from JAJIYU010005782.1 coordinate 1,033, forward strand.
ATGGCCCTGGACGTTGTTCACTTGAACTGTCATACCTGTCGTAGTACTCATCACCACGGTCTAATCTGACGCTTTTAATTTTCTTGCTTAGTTGGTTTTCAACTTCAGCCTTATAACTTTTGAACACGTCTAAGGACTGTGACTTTTCATGAATGAGATAAAGATAGTCGTATCGTGAAAAATCGTCTATGAACGTTTATAATATTGTTGACTATTCCAAGAAGCTGTAGGGAACGAACCACAAATATCTGTTTGTATAAGTTCTAAGACATCTGAAGTCTTATAGGCACCTAATCTCTTAACATTTGTTTGTTTTCCCTTTATGCAATGAACACACACATCAAAATCTATGAAGTCAAGGGAGTTGAGAATTCGATCAAACACAAGTCGTTCAATTCTCCTTTTGGAGATGTGTCTTAATCTCTTGTGCCATAGTAAAGAAGAATTCTCACGGTTAATTTTCTTTTTAAACTGCGCATACCCACATGCAAGGATTTATTAAAAGAAGCAATTATGTCAAGTAAATATAGATTATCGTAACCTAATAAAGAACCAGTACCAATCAGATTTGAATTTTGGAAAAGACTAAATTTTTCATTTCCAAATGAACAGTGAAATCAAAATTTGTCTAATACAAAAATAGAAATCAAATTTTGCCTGAAAGACGATACAATGAATGTCTCTTTCAAATCTAGATAAAAACCAGTTCTTAACAATAATCTAAAAGTCCCAATTGCCTCTACTTCCACTGATTTGCCATCGCCAGCATAAATATATCTGTAACACATTGACACACCGGACACACTGGGTTGACTCAAGGTACTGCTCCCTCCCCTTGGGGTTTTTCTCATCTCCACGAGTTTCAAACCCGTGACCTGGGGCTTAAGTACATAAATTTCGCGAAATTTGCTACCATTGAGTGTACTTAAGCCCCAGGTCGTGGGTTCGAAACTCCGTGGAGGCAAGAAAAACTCCAAGGGGAGGGTACCTTGAGTAATTCAATGTGTCCCAGTGTGTTCGGTGTGTCGGTGTGTTACAAAAAAGACATTTTTTTTTCTCGTCTCTATGAGTTTTGAACCCACCTGGGGCTTAAGTACATAAATTTTGCAAAATTTGCTACCATTGAGTGTACTTAAGCCCTAGGTCATGGGTTTGAAACTCCGTGGAGGCGAGAAAAACCCCAAGGGGAGGGTACCTTGAGTAACCCGGTATGTCCCAATGCGTCCAGTGTGTCGGTGTGTTACAAAAAAAGCGCCTTTTTTTGTAACACACCGGACACATCGGGTAACTCAATATATTGTCCCCTTCTCTTGGGTTTTTTCTCACCTCCATGGAGTTTCAAACCCACGACCTGAGGCTTAAGTATATAGATTTCGCAAAATCTGCTACCGTTGAGTTGTCTGTTCAATGGTAGCAAATTTCACGAAATCTATATACTTAAGCCCCAGGTCATGGGTTTAAAACTCTGCGAAGGCGAGAAAAACCCCAAGGGGAGGGGACAATACCTTGAGTCACCCGGTGTGTCCAGTGTGTCGGTGCGTTACAAATTTTTGTAACACACCGAACACACCACGACACATCGGGTGTCTCAAGGTACTGTCCCCTCCCCTTAGGGTTTTTCACGCCTCTGTGGAGTTTTGAACCCATAACCTGGGGCTTAAGTACATAGATTTCGTGAAATTCGCTACCATTGAGTTGTCAATATAGTCACGGATTTCGTGAAATCTATGTACTTAAGCCCCAGGTAATGGGTTCGAAACTCTCCGGAGGCGAGAAAACTCCAAGGGGAGGGGACAATACCTTGAGTCACCTGGTGTGTCCCGTGTGTTTGGTTGTCGGTGTGTTATAAAAAAGGTGCCTTCTTGTAACACACCGGACACACCAAGACATACCGGGTGACTCAAGGTATTGTCCCCTCCCTTTGGGGTTTTTCTCGCCTCCACGGAGTTTTGAATCCATGACCTGGGGCTTAAGTACATAAGATTTCATGAAATTTGCTACCATTGACCTGTCAGTTCAATGGTAGCGGATTTCACGAAATCTATGTACTTAAGCCCCAGGTTATGGGTTCGAAACTTCGCGGAGGCGAGAAAAACCCTAGGGGGAGGGGACAATACCTTGAGTCACCCAGTGTGTCCGGTGTGTCGGTGTGTTACAATATCTTTCACCATTACTAGGTTTTTGGCAATTCAGGTAGTCTTATATAGATACACTGACGTGAATTATTGTCGCACCAGAATCCAACCACCATGTGTCTCTAGATACTGAAGTCAAAGTAACCTCAGAAAAAACAAAATTAAGAAGCATACCTTTCTTTACACGCCAAGCGTGATATTTGGTATAGTTCTTCTTTACATGCCCTGCAGTTCCACAGAAGAAGCAACTATTTTCCTTTTGTTGTTTCTTATGTGGTGTTGCATCCGCAACATCTTTAGTTTTCTTTTTTTTGACATTCTTTTTGCCCTTTGCAGTAGTAGCTAAGTTAGCACTTTTTGTCTTATCAAGCTTCAACCTTTCCTCTTCTTGGACACAGTGTGAGATGAGCTCATTAAGAGACTAAGAGTCCTTTTGAGAATTATAGCTCACTTTAAATTGATTAATCTGTGTTAGAAGAGATATCAAAACTAAGTACACTAACAAGTCCTCAGATAATTACAACTTGAGTGCCTTAAGCTTTGAAGTAAGATGAGACATTTCCATGATGTACTCCCTGATGTTTCCATTGCCTTTATACCTCATTGAGATGAGACTTGCCAAAAGTGTACTTGTTTCAACCTTTTCAATTTTGGCAAACCTCTTCTCAAGGTCTGCAAGGAAACCCTTAGTTGTAGTAGCTGTATCGAACATAGTGCCCTGAAAAGCTTTTAGAATAGCAGGCTTCATGACCATTAGACTTATACGATTTGATCGCTCCCATTTTTCAAATTTCCTCTTTTCATCAGAAGTACTCTTATTAGTGAGAGAAGTAGGTTGATCAATCCTTAGCGCAAAGTCTAGGTCCATGACTCCGAGAATAATCAATACATTCTTTTGCCATGCTTTGAAGTTGGTGCCATTAAGCATTGGAATAGAATTTATGATAGCATAGATATTTGAAGTAGAACCGTTAACTGAATAGAGAACAAAAAAAAATGAAACAAAACAAAATAGCTCACATTATCACCATATTATGCAAAAAGTGATTTCAAATAATAATAGGGCCCATCACAAGAGACCTTACACAACATTAATATTTGGACAGAAATATTAACTTGTAAGAGATACTCTTGGTGCAGTAATCAGACATTGACAACAAAACATATAGAACAATAAATTTTTTTTAGATTGATTCATTATTCACATGGTACACCGAATAATCATTACATGTCTATTAACACAGGTGCGTATATAATTCTGGCCAAATACTAACCATCCTTTGGGTTGGTCAAAATTCGCATGAATTATATATGCACAAAATTCTTTTAATATTCTAAGTTTGATTAATTTCTACAAAAGAGGTTGCTTTGGCAACATGTTGGTTCAATTAACCAACTATCGAATATTATGTAATTATACCAAATTTGAAATCAAATTCACGAAGTTTGCATAATAAAACCAAAATATTTAATTTCTAAAAATTTGAACAATTTTCAAAGGTTCCAACATGAACAATAATTAAAATAAATTCCAAAAGAAAATTAATAATAATAATACACCTTTGTTATGTTAATGAAAAAAAAAAGAAAAAAAAAGAGCCCATAGTTGTCTTTATTTAATATTATGCAATTAGTCCCCATATTTATATATAGGTTTATGAGCAATGTATATAATAAATATACATACAAAGGCCTAGTTAAATGTTGTTGGGCCATAAATGGAAAGGCCCAACAATAGCTCTATGTATATATAAATACACAGGCCCAACTGGTTGCTGTTGGGCCACAAAAGTGGCAGCCCAACAACAACCAATTCTTCTTTATTTTAGAAGAAATTACAGAAACTGTAAGATATTTTTAACTTAATAATATAATTACATGTTTGTTTTTAACTTAATTACGCATATGTCAGATATTGTTAATTATTATTAAAAATATTAGAAAATATATTTAAGTTTGCGAAATCACGTTTTCGTTTCAATTTTCTCGCTTATTTCTATAACAATTTTTGTAATTGCAATATCCTATTTGTATACAGATGTTAAGCACATTGTATATCAAAATCGCAATATATTCTAATTGTATACCAAAAATCGCCAAGATCGCAAGATCCATATTAAAAGGATAAAAGGAGATTGAATTTGAAGATGAATCGTTTGTTGAAGAAGAAGACGATATATTTTTTTGGGTACTTTTTATTTTCAACAGAGTAAGACGAAGTGCCAAACAAAACCGATTGAATCCTCACTGAAATGTAAGGACAACATATCAATCTTGGGGGACCTCTATATCTCCAAGAGACCAAACCCCTACTTGGCATTTGATCGTAAAGCTCGCGAGCAATGTCAACCATCCCACATTTTAAATATTCGTCAATCAAAATAGTCCAAGAGAAAGAATCTCTTTTTAGCGTTTCATTAATAAATCTCTGCGCAGCTTCAATATTTATGATTTTCACATACCCATCCAACAAAGAGTTGCAGGAAACCAAATCTTTCTTCACCAATCTATCAAACATATTACCACTGTGCTTGATATTCTTCGTCTTCTTTTGATTGCACTCTAGCGCTTTGAGAGCCTTGATGACCAGAGCCGTGGCAGACGATACGACCGACACCTTAGCCTGCCTTTTCTACACTGTAAGCTTCAACGCTACCATTGCTTTGATCATTGTTGTGCCCTGTTGGATTTAGTCCCACAAAGTATTTTGTAAAAGAACTGGTCTTAGGTGTTGATGAGCCCGATCTGCATCAAACTTAGATCAAGGTTGTAGCCACTAGAAACTCAAGAGAGCGAAGATCCATGGCATCAGGCTCGCAAGAAAAAGTAGATTCAGTAATTTTCATGTTCTTCTATGCGCTGCTCTGTTCAATTTTGTTTTCTAGTAGATGATGATGTTTCTCACTCCAAAGCCTCTGAAATTTAAACTACTTCTTTGAATCCTCTCCTACATCCATTTGCCTCGTCTACATGTCCAGACTCGTTCTTCTCACCTTCAGTTTTGAGTCATCCGATTTGTCCATCTCCAGTGATTGTTTTGAGACCTTCATCAGATTCGCAGTGGTGGCCATAGCTACAGTGGTGACCGATGAAGGTTTCTCTTCGCCACGTCCATTTTCGTCGTCTGCGTTTCCAGACTCCTTCTTCTTAGCCTTCTGTTTCAAGTCCTTCTCTGATTTGTTCATCTCCAGCGACCATTTTGAGACCTTTGTCGAATTCACAACATTGGCCATAGCTGCAGTGGTGGCCGATGAAGGTTTCTTGTAACCAAGAAGAAAGAAGGAGAGAAGAAAGAACGAAGAACGTGGAATAAAGGTTGGTATACCGATGTTATACCATCATTATACCTAAATAACTAGCCCAATTCATCTCAACTTTCGTGTGGAATAACAGAGAAAAGATTGGTATACCCATGTTGTACCATCATTATATCTAGCATATCTGACCTAACTCATCTTAGTTTTTGTATACCATCATTATACTATTTTTAAAGATTGTATACACCATACCTATTTTTATATTATTATATATCATTTTTAAATAATGTATATCATTATATCTCATTTTTATCCCAACAAATCAGTTTTTGAACAATGTTATCTTTTTGTATACACATGTTATATTAATGTTATTCAAAAATAATACTAATGAATCATTTTTTGACAGACATCACGTTATATATACACGTTATACTGAAAAGTTTTGATATAACTGTATACCAAAAGTAATTTATTATTGTATATTAATATTATACTAATTATATACTAAATGTTAGAACAATGTACACACTGATATTCAATTGTATAAATATTTTATACTAATGTTATTCGAAAATAATACCACCAGATCAATTTTTTTGAACATATATCACACTATATATACATCTTATATCAATGTTATACTAATATAATAAAAGCAACAGTGTATGAATATATCGTTTTGTATACATAAGTTATACTGATGTTATTTGAAATTTATACCAACAGATCGATTTGAGCATTGATTTCATGTTGTACACACATATTATTCATATGATATACTAATATAATACCAAAAACTGTAATTTAAAGCTTTATATCCCTTTATATATATATATATATATGTTATACCAATATTATTTGAAAATAATACCCACATTGCAGTTTAAGCAGTGATATGATGTTGTATTCCAACATTATTCCTATGTTATACAAATATTATACTAAAAACTGCAATTTCGACAACTAATGTATTTTTGCCTACACACATTAATTAGGCCACTTTTTGTTTGAAAAATTTGAGATTTTCATTTTTTTAAAAAAATTCTTGTTTAAACCATTTTCTGAGATTTTTGTGTTTTTAAAAATTCATGTTTAAACTGTTTTTCGGTATTTTTGTTAATTTTATTATTTTTGCATATAAACAAAAAAGACAATATTTTTACAAATATTCCTATTTTTTTTTTCTATAAAAGTGTCCTTTTTCCTTTATTTTAGAGGAAATTACATAATATATCGTTATTTTAAAAACATTATCAAAAATATTTTCATTAAGTTTTCATTTTTCACTTTTATCACCATTTTGATTTTATTTACAATAATCATATTTTAAAAGAGGTGTATGTGCTTGATTCTGCTCGACGATGGTTCTTTTCGACGAAGGAAGAAAACGATGCCCTAAAAACCACATGACGACTTCAATCACTAAATAACGAAAGGCTCGGTTGAGACGCGCCAAATTGCATATCTCCGGTGGCGTCAAGTACATAAAGATGCACGCCATGCAACTCTCCGGTATGTCACCGAGCCCCGGTCCCATCGACGTTCCGTTCGGACCTTCTGTCAGATTAGATAGCGTTGCCCCCATACCTTTGTATGATGTCGTTTACCTGCGTTTTCTCTCTTTGTTCAGCTCATTTCTTCTTCATTAATCAAAGAAGAAGAAGCTGAACAAGAACAAGAACAAGAGGAAGAAGAAGAGGAATAAATAATATAAGAGCAGTCTCGTTGTTGTTTATGTTGTGAGAGAGTATGAAGAGAGCACGTGAAAAGAAATGTAGAAGAATGACATAGGAAGGCAGTGCAAAAGACGAAGAACAGACAAGAAGGTAACGAATGGAATAACATTCTTTTTACAAATAAATAAATAAATAGAATAATATTTCATAAAGTGAAATTCCCTCTGTTTTATTTTATGTTATATAAAAAAAAATAAAGTGAAATCACTTAAGAAGGAAGAAAACAATGCCCTAAAAACTATTTCAAGTTCAAGTTCACCAAGGTTTGGATTTTACACTAGTGTTCACTGCTAAGATTTGAAACAATTCAAAAAATATAAGAATTTAGTATATATATTACTTTTTATATATTGTATGCATATTATAAAAAATATAAACAAAATATACCAAAATATATCATAATATACCAAAATATATAAACAAAATATACAAAAATATACCAAAATATATTTCAGAATTTAGTATACATATTATTTTATATATATTGTACAAATTACTTTAAGCATTCAAAAAATATAATATACCAGAATATAATAGAAGACAAAATTTAGTATATATATTATTTTCTATATATTGTAACAATTCAAAAATATAAACAATTCAAAAAATATAAGAATTTAGTATACATATTACTTTCTATATATTGTATGCATATTATAAAAAATATAAACAAAATATATCAAAATATACCATAATATACCAAAATATATCATAATATACCAAAAAATATAAACAAAATATATCAAAATATATAAAAATATACCAAAATATAAATAAAATATACCAAAATATACAAAAATATACCAAAATATGCTTCAGAATTTAGTATACATATTACTTTTTATATATTGTATGCATATTATAAAAAATATAAACAAAATATACCAAAATATATTATAATATACTAAAATATATAAACAAAATATACCAAAATATACAAAAATATACCAAAATATGTTTCAGAATTTAGTATACATATTACTTTTTATATATTGTATGCATATTATAAAAAATATAAACAAAATATACTAAAATATAAATAAAATATACCAAAATATATAAAAATATACCAAAATATGCTTCGGGATTTAGTATACATATTACTTTCTATATATTGTATACATATTATAAAAAATATAAACAAAATATACCAAAATATATCATAATATACCAAAAAATATAAACAAAATATACCAAAATATGTTTAAGAATTTAGTATACATGTTACTTTATATATATTGTATGCATATTCTAAAAAATATAAACAAAATATACCAAAATATATCATAATATATCAAAAAATATAAATAAAATATACCAAAATATACAAAAATATACCAAAATATAAATAAAATATACCAAAATATGCTTCAGAATTTAGTATACATATTATTTTCTATATATTGTATGCATATTATAAAAAATATAAACAAAATATATCATAATATACCAAAATATATCATAATATACCAAAAAAATATAAACAAAATATAAGCAAACTGATTTTTTGGTAAAAAAAAAACATATTTCTCCTAATATGTTTCATTAAATGTGAAAAAAAACAGTTTTCCTTTTTTGGTTGCTATTTTCTTGTTTATTTGCTGATTTCATGGGCCTTTTTGGTTTAAAATGGTAACAACCCAATTTTTGATATTTTTGTAATTAATTTTTAATTTGATGTATAACATTAAAATACACGGTATATTTGTAATATATTTTTAAATATTGTATAGTTACGTAAAAAGTCCTTTATTTTATTCTCCAAAATAAGAGGCCCAACTGGGCCTATTACTATTCACGGCCCAGCTAGCTTTTCTTCAACCAAGCACCAAAGGTTGAAAACCTAATACCAACAGTAGCCACAATGATTGAAACTTAAAAAAATAAAAAAAAATCTAAAACTTAAAAAAACTTGATCTGAAACAAAAAAAGACTTTGGATCTCAAATAATAATAATATGAAACTTAAAAAAAAACTGAAAATTCTTAAATCTATCAACCATTAATCTTAAATCCATAAAAAATAAATATTTTCTAAACCAAAAATTAAACTGATTTTTTTTATTGATTACAAATTTTTATTAATCTGTAATCAATCCAAAATAACAACAACAACAACAACAACAACAACAACAACAACAACAACAACAACAACAACAACAATGACAATAATAATAATAATAAATAAACTTCAAATTCGAATGAAGAATTAATTCTTAATGATTCAACATGAAACTCCTTTGAGACTACTTGTTGGATGCTATTCAAATGTGAAAAGTATCACATAACTAGATTATTCATATTGTACCACTAAGAATCAAAATAAATGTGAAAGCGTACTTGAATCCATTATAATGTCTGTAAGTCATGAGTCCAACGGTTGGTCTTCCAAATCAACACGTAGTCTCTTTCGATTTCTTTCTAATGATGAGATGTTAGATAGAATGAAAACTTCTTATGTGTGATTAGGGGACCATAACCACATATATGTAGGCTAACCAAATGGTAACCCTAATTATTAATTTTTACATTTTGTCCTATCATAAAAATATAGAAATAATAATTCTAGTCTCTACACTTAAATATTCATACTTAAATAAATGCATTTTGGCCCACAATAATTAAACTTTATTTGATCACATTAAATGAGCCAAAGTTTATATGATTGTATTTAAATACACAATTATATTTACATATAAGTCCACATATTCAATTAATACCCAACAAAACATTCTTACAATTTGCATGTGCACTTTATTCATTTTATGCATTTATTATCAAAGCACTTGAAGAGTTTATTGAGATATATTATGAAAAGGAAACTTGAGATAAAAATATTAGCAAGATAAAGTTATTTTCTGCACCTGTAGCTTGAGAATCTTTCAAGTATCTTATACATTTCTTAGATGTATTATTAATTTTTTTTTTGAGAAAGTCATTTGGACAAGATATATACAAATATTATAAGATCACCAAAAGTAAATAAAGATGATTTGTATTTTCCTTAAAACAACAAAGTGTTAGTTGATCTTGGAGATTATGTTTGTTGAATATAGAAAATTATAAATTGTTAGTATGTTGGCGAGAACAATTCAACACCAAATTAAAATTATGCCAGCTATCTTCAACAAAGTGAGCAATACAAATTTATTTTGTTTAAGAAATAAAAAGAAAATAGTTTAATATACTTAATATTTATTATATTACTAGCTTACAAGAATAATTTTATTTATGTGAAATCAATATTTAACAAAATTATTTTAGTGATATTTAACTGATGTAATTATTAAAATTTTACATACTATAAAGTTATTTATGAAGTTGGAAAGTATGGTCTTGAAGATTTTCAGTGATATTACAAATAAGGGGAGTTTATCATTGTACTCTTTTTCTCTTAACTAAAAGTTTTGTCTCATTGAATTTTTCTTGGTAAGATTTTTAAGGAGGTAATGTCTTATTTGAATGCAAGAATATCATGCTTTTTCCTTTACTAGTATTTTTTTCTATTGGATTTTTTTTATTAGTAATGTTTGAATGAGACATATTATTCGCAAGGATGGACATCCAAAGGAGAGTGTTATAATATCTTGATAAACGTAGATGTCTATGTACATCTTCCTATATTTTGAATATTAAAATTTATGTATCACTTTTATCTATGTCATAAATATATATGTTAATATGAATGTATTTATATTAATTATAATGTATCATTTATCATATAAATAGGGGTCTTTATAACTTTATTTGATCATTTCAAAAATGAAATTTAAAAAACATTTCAAAATGAAAATTAGAAAACATCCTCTCATCTTTCTTCATTATTCTTCTTTTTCTTCAGTTCTACTATTTTTGTTATTTTATAACTTATGTGCTTAAATTTTTGAAATGTTTTTGTCCACAAGATAGCTGGAAGCGAATACACGGATCCTCTTTTTAAAAGGCTCGTTTTTCCCTTAAACATTCTCTTTATAAAATTCTCACTGCAAAAATTGGAGTCAAGCCTTTTTTTTTTTTCCTTAAAAAAAAAAAAAAAAAAACCCATCATCACAAGCTCTCCTTTGTCCGTCCAATTCGTATTAGATCACCCTCACAAAAAAAGCCTGCTGATTTGGTCATTTCTGGATCCTTCCCAGAGGCTTGATACAACGGATCCAAGAACTCTCGTGTTGTCCAACGCCGCCTATTTCCAGTTGACACAAATATAGATGGAAAACGCCATTGACGCCACGCGTTGGTTTGATCGATAGCAAAATTCGAACCCCGGCAATTCAATTCATTTCTTTGTGGAGCGTGTGTGTTGTGTGGTCGGTTGGGTTGGGTCGGTTTCACCTCGTATCCTATGGCTTCTTCGTTTTTAGCGGCGGCAGCGGAAAGGGCAGGGCCTGCAATTAAACGGCAAGCATTGACATTAACGGAAGCAGCGGCGGCTCGTATCCGGCAGCTGCTGCAACAGCGCCAACGTTCGTTCCTCAAGCTCGGTGTCAAGGCTCGTGGCTGCAACGGTTTATCTTACACCCTCAATTATGCCGGTTCGTACGGTATCGAGTTTTCTCTTTCATTTTTTTTTTTTCATTTGGGGATCTTTATGGGTAGATTTATTTATTTTTTGTTTTGAACAAATGGATTAGTTTGGATCTATGGGTTTGCTAATTTGGATGGAATTACGGGTGGCATATAAAACTGTTGGTTTTGAAATCTCAATGAGAATCAATGGGGGATGATTCAACAGAAATTTGTTAGGTTTGTCTTCAATTTGTGTTGGTGATAGAAATTGATTATAAGGAGAAATCTGAACCGTGATGAATTAAATATGTATACACACACATATTGCTCAGATGATGTTAGAAAATGAATAGGATAGAGATGGCGTTAGTCTATTTAAATTTTTGGATTAATTGATTGGGCTTGTAGGGGGCAGCTTCGGTCGCATGCGACAGTAAGTTGTGTGCATTGAGATAGTTAGAGGGGGATACGATGCTACATAAGAAGTTTGAACTAAGTTGTTTGAATAATAAGGTAGATTCCAATATTGAGGGACAGTGGTAGTACATGTACTATAAATTTAGGACCTGGGAGCAAGCTCTTTTTGCTCCCTCTTATTTATTTCATTTATTTATTTTTTGGTTCGCTACTTGGGTAAGTTTTTCTAATCTTGGATGCAAATTGAATCAATTGGTTGAATTGGAGTCCTATCCCACAATCTCTGTAAACGCTTGGTGTAAACTTGGGAATGGAAGTGAATTCATCACTAACATCAATAATTGAGATGCAAGAAAATATTTTTATTTCCAATTCTATGTTGTAGAATCCTTAGACAGTTAAATTTTGTAAGAATTTAATTAAGAGATAATGGAACAGAACATGTTCTCATTTCAAAGATAATTGAATAAGAATACAACTGCCCTATTTATAGGGTACAAACAAAACTGGTTAACAAAGAAACATCTGGCGTATGCTAACGGAAACTCTAACTACCTGAAAACAAAATAACAGAAACAGAATAACAAACATAGCGTCAGTATAATATCGGTATAACTTTTGTATTGCTTCGGTATAATATCACAATGGAGCACACGGTATAACACGGCATAACGAAACATAGCATTCAGTATAATATCGGTGACCTCGGTATAATACCTAAACAGATTGCAGCGGTATAACAAAACAAGGCATCGCTATACCATCGTTATCACCTCAGTATACTGTCGGAAAGGAGTGCCTGTATAACGAAACATAGCCTCGACGGTATACCATTGGTATACCATTGTTATCGCTTTAGTATATTGTTGGAACGGAGTGTTGTATAACAAACCAGAGCCTCGACAGTATACCAATGGTATCGCCTTGGCATAACATCAGTATATTCCTTAAAACTCTCCCTCAAACTTAGTAGGGAACATGACAAATGTTGAGTTTGGAACGAAACGAATGAAAAATGTAAGAAGATAAACCCTTTGTAAAACCATCTGCAACTTGAGCGGACACAGGAACATGAATCACACTAATCTCCTTGCGTGCCACCTTTTCTCGAACAAAGTATAAATCCAGTTCAATATGCTTGGTACGAGCATGAAGAATAGGATTTGCATATAACATGACAACACGCAAATTGTCACAATGAAGAACTGGTATTGAAGACTGAAGCAAACACAATTCCCGCAACAACCACTGTAACCACATAAGTTTAGTAGTAACATTTGCAATACTACGATAATCTGCCTCTGTTGAAGACCTAGATAGCGTGGATTGCTTCTTAGATTGCCAAGTTATCAAGTTTTCCCCCAAGTAGACACAACAACCTGAGGTTGAGCGTCTATTGTCTACATCTGCCCCCCAATCTGCATCACAGAAGGCAGTTAGAGTAAAACTGTTGACATGTTTAAGATGAAGTCCCCAATCCATAGTGCCAGCTAGGTATCGTAGAATCCTTTTAACAGCTTGTCAATGAATTTGTAACGGATTCTGAATAAATTGGCAAACTTTATTAACAGAAAAAGCAATCTCAGGACGTGTAGTGGTTACATATTGTAAAGCCCCCACAATTGAACGATATAATTGCACATCTTCTACTGGAACCGACCCTTCTTTGCTAAGAAGTAAACCACTAACCATGGGTGTAGCTACTGGTTTGGCAAACTGCATCTTGCTTTTTGATAGAAGCTCCATAATGTACTTGGTCTGAGAAAGAAACAATCCACCTGCTGCTTGTTTCACATGAATGCCAAGAAAATAAGACAAAGCTCTCAAATCCTTCAATGCAAATTAGGAATTTAGTCTTTGAATCAAGGATGTAATCTCAGTCGTGCTGCTCCTCATAAGAATTATGTCATCAACATAAACGAGCAGATAAACAGTAGAAGAAAGAGTTCTTCGAATGAACAAAGACTGATCAATCTTTGCAGACACGAACCCAAGATCAAGTAACACTATATGCAACTTTTCAAACCAAGATTGAGGTGCCTGTTTTAAGCTATAAATTGCTTTATGAAGATGACACACCAAATGCTTAGTTGTTGGTGTGACAAAACTTGGAGGTCCGCTCTTCATGCAAAAGACCATTAAGAAAAGCATTATTAACATCTAACTGATGAATTGACCAGCCGTATGATAAGGCAATAGATAATACGATTCTAGTCGTCACAGGTTTGACCACTGGACTAAAAGTTTCAGTATAATCAAAACTTGGTTGTTGATGAAAACCTTTAGCAACCAAGCGAGCCTTGTAACAACTAATAGTACCATCCAGATTCTCCTTCACCTTAAACACCCACTTGTAGCCAATGGGATTCTTATTAGGTGGCGATTCAACTAAAGACCAAGTCTGAGTTCTTTCAAGTGCAAGAAGCCAATCTGTCATAGCTGCTAACCAATGCTCATGTTTAAATGCCTCAGAAACAGTAGTAGGTTCTTGACAGACTGCAAACACTCTTGGCTTAAACACTCCTGCTTTCGCACGGGTGATCATAGGATGAGAAGAAGTCATTGGCTGAGACAATGGCTGATTTTGAATTGCTGAAGCAACACAATTATCTGAAACTGTAGGAGGCACCAAATCCTTACCCGAAGTAGGTAAGCTTGTTGCTATATCTGAAGAAGATGATTGTTGTGCTGTAGGAATTATATCATTACATTGTCTACTTAAATTTGAACCAGATGAGGAAGTAACCACTTTAGGAACCACAATTGAAGTTGACGAAGAATCAGAAGGAGAAGACTCCATAGATGTAGATCGAGTAATAGACACAAAAGGGAAGGTAGATTCATCAAACTGTACATCCCTTGAGATATAAACAAAGCCAGAAGGAGAGAGACACTTATATCCTTTGTGATTAAAACCATAACCAATAAAAGTGCACTTGAGAGATCGGAAGTTCAGTTTATGTTTATGATAGGGTCTCAAATTTGGATAACACGCAGAACCAAAAACTCTCATCTTAAAGAAATCAGGTTTTACCTTGAATAACACCTCAAGAGAAGAACAATTCTGCAATCTTGTAATAGGTAACCTGTTAAAGATGTAAACAACAATACGAAAAGCTTCATCCCAATAATGTAATGGCATACTAGCATGAGCAAGCATAGGTAAGCCATGATCAACAATGGTACAATGTTTCCTTTCAGCAACACCATTCTGCTCATGTGTATATGGACAAGAAAGACGATGAACAATTGCATTGCTCTCAACATAATCCTTGAACACTTGACACTCACCACCCCAGTCAGTTTGAATCATCTTCAATTTGCAACCTAGTTACAACTCAGCTTGTACTTTGAAAATTAAAAATGTCTTGAAAACTTTAGATTTATTCCGAAGTAGATAAATCCACGTGAACTTAGAAAAAGCATCCATGAAATGAACATAATATTGATAACCATTTGAAGATATTTCATGAGTTGGTCCCCAGACATCAGAATACACAAGCTCCAAAGGATTGTGGTAAGTAGTTTGAGACATATGAAAAGGCATTTTATGAAGTTTTCCAAGTGTACACGCTGAACAGAAGGAATGACTGTGACTGGGCAGTCTTAGATTACATGAACTTAAAACATTAGAAACTGTTTTCTCAGAAACATGTCCCAGACGGCAATGCCACAAATCAAAATGTTGTAACTCTTTATTAGAAACTGATTTTTCTATACTAGAATTACAACCAACACCACAATCATTATCAGTAGGAACAACCACACCACCAGAGTTCATGTCAGCAGCTTCGGTCACCAAAGCATGAAATGAATCACGATTGGTTCCAGTTGTAGCAAACAATGCATAATCTGAATTTCCTTGTCTGCTATCAAACTTGTACAGACCTCTATCAAGTTTCCCCTCTAGTAGTGTCTTGTGAGATGGCCGATCCTGCACAAAACATTCATAAGGATGAAACTCAAAATAAACATTATTATCTCTAGCAAACTTGGAAACACTGATCAGATTCTTGGTAATAGAAGGAACATGCAGTAGATTTGAAAGTATAAGCATCTTAGAATTATCAAGTGATGAAGAGAAGAATGTCCAATGTGAGAAATGGACAAACCTTATCCATCTCCGATTAGAACCATTGTAGTCATTGTTGATCATAAGATTTGGTGAATCAAATGTGAAACGATTGGTTGCTCCTGAATCTGGATACCAATTTGCATCCCAAGCAGGTGAGTATGAAGATAACTCTGTCTCAAATGCACGAGGATAATCAACTTCAAAGTTCTGTGTTAGCATGGCTTGAACCGGAGATCCAGTTGAAGCTGCCATGCCATTGTAATTTTGATCAAACCGATGAAAGCAATTTAATGCAATATGACCAAATTTGCCATAGACATGACATTGTGGTCTGCTATTGCCAGAGGAGTGGCCACCTCTGGAATTTGCACTAGGGTTTTCCCGAAAACTTCCTCTATTTGGGGTAGGAGAATGACCACGACAAAAACCTCCTCTATTTGAAAAAGAACCTCTAAAA
This sequence comes from Tinospora cordifolia, assembly GCA_030144865.1. Classification (NCBI taxonomy): domain Eukaryota; kingdom Viridiplantae; phylum Streptophyta; class Magnoliopsida; order Ranunculales; family Menispermaceae; genus Tinospora; species Tinospora cordifolia. Next base: position 17,618 of record JAJIYU010005782.1, read on the forward strand.
CTATAAAATGGAAAAGGACGAGCAACAACAACTGGAAACTGTTCACTGTTTACCAGATTCACATTTATGGCTGCATGAAGAGACTTGTCACGCTTCTAAATTTGAGATTCTTGAGCCAGTAACAATGTTTCGATTTAAAGAACTGAGTATGCTTCAGTTCGAGATGAAACAAAAACAATAAATGGATCATACTCATCTGGAAGTCCATAAAAAATTACATCAATATGATCTTTCTCAGAAAGAACATGACCAACTGATGCCAGTAGATTGACATTGTTCTTGATTTGCAACAAATATTCTGTTATTGTGAGAGTATTTCTTGGTATTTTGAAGCTTCTTTTTATACTGAGACTGTCTTGCTCGAATCTGAGAATTGCAATACTGTTCCAGACTTAACTGGATTTGAGAGGAAGAAGAACATCCAACCAATCTTGGTAAAACACTTTCAAAAATTGAAGAAAGTAACCAAGACATCAATAGATGATCTTGTTGATCCCATTCAAGAAACTCGGAGTTGATCTTGTTTTGCACTTCATCATCAGGGGTAAGAAATTTAATAGGTTTGGAGTTTGATTCAAGAAACTTTTCAAGCTTGTTACCTCGAATTGCAGAAAATACTTGTTGTTTCTACAACAGAAAATCCGAGTTGCTAAGCTTGGTAGAAATCCTATGAGAAAATGTGATAGGTGTAAATGCGCTGGATCGATCTTTATTCTGTGTTTAAGCTTGAAATGTTGAAGATGATGAAGCCATTGATGTAGCTCTGATACCATGTAAGAATTTAATCAAGAGATAATGGAACAGAACATTTTCTCATTTCAAAGATAATCGAATCAGAATACAACTGCCCTATTTATAGGGTATAGACAAGATTGGTTAACAAAGAAATATCTGGTGTATGCTAACGAAAACTCTAACTACCTGAAAACAGAATAACAGAAACAGAATAACAAACATAGCGTCAGTATAATATCAATATAACTTCTGTATCGCTTCGGTATAATATCACAACGGAGCGCACGGTATACACGGTATAACGAAACATAGCATTCGGTATAATATCTAAACAGATTGTGGTGGTATAACAAAATAGGGCATCGCTATACCATCGTTATCGCTTTAGTATACTATCGGAACGGAGTGCCTGTATAACGAAACATAGCCTCGGTGGTATACCATTGTTATCGCTTCAGTGTACTGTCGGAACGGAGTGCTGTATAACAAACTAGAGCCTCGGCGGTATACCAACGGTATCGCCTCGGCATAACATCAGTATATTCCTTAACAAATCTCCAGAGGGAGTCAGTAAAGAAGATTGTTTTTCAGACATTGGTTTCGAGGTTTGGTGAATCTAATAGCTATATTTTATTGGATAAGTAATATATTGTGTATATTATACCCATATTGTTATAAAACATTAGTATTTTTAGGTAATTAATAATTCATAGCAATTTACTAGGATCTAGATAGCTATATAGCTAATTTTATATAAAGATTCATCTCTTATTTTGACATACGATTCATCTCTTATTTTGACTTGAGTTGTTTTGGGGTCAATCAAAATGTGAACCATTGGGTAAGATGAATGCAGGTGGCCCATTCGCTGAGGAAATATCCCTTTATATTCTTATCTTTACATTGGTGCTATCTTTATAGACAAGATTACAAAACAACATCACACATTTGGTTGTCTTGTCCCTTACAAACGAAATTTGAATGCAACTGCTTGGTCTTTTCGCTATTTCCAAAAATGATGGGTCAGCATTGGAGAGAATTTTTCCACTTTGTGTAGTGGTTTGCTTGGGTGTTCTATGGTCTATTTGGCGGTAAAGAAACATAAGATTATGAAATGACACTTTCTCTAATGCGAGTCAAATTTGCGAAACTCCCATTTTGTTCTTCATTTTGGGTTGCCAGTAGTAAGTTGGCATTGGGTTACAGCGTGGATAAGTGTTGACAAAATTGGGTTGCTATTGTATCTTCCACAAATGATCACTAAGCTTAATTGTACTGTTCAAATTTCATACATCACAAATGATCACTAAGTTTAGTTGTACTGTACTGCACAAAGTTCACACATCATATAATTAATACAAACATTTCTGGTTTCATTTGGAAAAGAAAATTGTGAGTCATATGTTTGATTGATTCATATTGGGATTCTTACAGTTTTGTATGAGATGTTGAGGGTGATACTAAAATTAGTGGAATCGATTGATATGTTTCAATCACAAGCAACTAAGAATGATAATTGGCCATAGAAGGGATGTGAAAGTAATAGTTGAAGGTGAAAAAAAAAAAAAGGAGAGCTATTAACTTATCATCTATCAAAAGCTAAAAGGAGAGGCCATGATCGATATTGAAAGCCATGGATTGATAGTTCAAAATTACATGTTTGTGCCATAAATGATAGCCTTGTGCTAAAGGAAAATGGTACAATGAGGTTCATATTCCCAAGGTTGTCGGGATTAAGGTTTTATAGGATTGGTGAGAGGTTCTTGTCTATTGGATTGTGAGATCAAATCATTGTTCATATGTTTATGTTTATGCACAAAATTAAAGTTACAATCATGTATGATTATCATTGATATGGTGCAAATTTGGGTCGAGTGTTTTGCATCTTGCTCATAGACAGGTCAGGAAACTTATTTTAGGTTCTTTTCTTCATGAGAATTTTATTCCATAGAATCCATTTTGGCTTATTTTTTGAGAATTTTCAATTTTCCTTCCAGACCGAATCTACATCAGATAAGATCCACGTGGTCTCATTTTGTTTTGATGTTGAACTTGATTTTATACCACATGATTCGTGATGTTAAAATAAACCTTTGCTTCTCTCTACTCAATTTTTTTAGTCACTTCTCTTGTCAATGCATATATTATCTTTTGTATCTTTCCTTAGCCACACTAAACAAGTATGTTCGCCATTGTTCATCCTCTCATTTTCCATAGAACCTCATCTTGCACTTATTTCTTCCCATTATTTCTGTCTGCTCATTTTTAATTTCACCATTAATTATTTCTGTATACTTATTTATGGTACTCTTGTAATGTTAAATTTTCATTTGTTGAATGCCGTACAATTATGTCCTTAACATTTTGCTAAGTCTTGTTTATTGCCTCTGTATTCTAAGCAGCATCCCTCCCTGGTTGTGTGGAATTTGAGAAGCAATGCTTCGTTTTAGATGATGTATCAGTCAGTAGTTTTATCTCATTTACATCCTAAAATATTCTCACTTAGTCAGGCATGATAGATGATGAATTTTGCATTTTCTAAACATTTGTTTCTTGGACGTTACTTCAAGAATTGCCTTACCCCATGACTGTTTCCTAGAATTGAAGTTTGTGTCATATTTTATTTATTTATTTTTATTTCTTTCATGTTTGGCAACATCTTGTTCAGTGTTTTGATTGATTCTCCTCTTTAATGTCATTGACCAATAATACATTGTTCAAAATAACATAGACAAAAGACATATGCCTTGACAATGAGCAATGTGCAATGCATTAGCAGGAGTGTTTTGTAGAGAACTAGCTCTACCTAACGCTTTTAGCTAAAATTCAACAAAAAGTTTAGGATGATAACCAATTTTAGCTATTGGCTACTGAATTTATTGATGCCCAGTTGCAATAGGAGCAAGATATGCAATATCCTTGTCACATTTTGGTCATATTGCACTTGAGTTATTTGTACATTTCCTTTCTCAAATAATTAACATGATGGGGCTTCTTCACAAGTTTTTCTGTTTGATTGGCTGTGCAACTTGTCAGGGGCCTAGTCAATGAACTATTGTGTATCATTCATAAAATTATGAATTTCTATACACCACATTAAAATTTGGATGGATGGCCACAATTACAATATCTTTATCAGCTGAGCCCTGGAATTTCTTCTTCTATTCTATTTCATTTCCTTGAACATGTCTTTTTCTTCTGAAGTGCTAGATTATTGATAACTTTTCAACGTAATCTGTCTTGAAACTAATTACTAATGCAGATGAAAAAGGAAAATTTGATGAGTTGGTGGAAGACAAGGGTGTGAAGATATTGATTGATCCAAAGGCATTGATGCATGTTATAGGAACAAAGATGGATTTTG
>JAJIYU010005783.1:0-21693 GCA_030144865.1 Tinospora cordifolia
ATATATATATACACACATACATACATACATAAATGATCAGATGCCTAATGGAGCATCTAATCATGTTAGTGCTCAATAAACATTGTATGAGTAGCACTAAAGATACCCTTAGTGGTAACAATAAATTAAATATAGATGGTATGAGTACAGATAACACTTTTTTTATACAGTGTGCCTCCTATTTAGTTTTTGCGTATCTTGATATTGATCACTGCTCGAACTTTATGCATGATTTGAGTATTATCATCGGAAGAAAGACACACATGCAGACAAAAATCAAATCCTCACCAAATGCATATCTCAACCTCTTGACTAAGTTCCCGGTTCAATTACCCATCTTTGAGTACAAACAATATATAGCATGTTCATACCCATATGTACGATGATGTATTTAATAAATTCTTAAATATCATGTTAAAACAAGTTGACCTAAAGGCTTTCAATATAATGGTAATTTAGCAGTCGTAGTTATTGACAAGAACTTATTGAACCTATCATTAGTGTTGATGACAAATGAAAAGCTTCTCGTGCCACTTAACTTAAAACCTTAAACATTATAAAAGAACTTATTGAAGCAATCGCTTGTAACAACTTTTATACTAAAAAAATATTATCACGTATATCTAATACCATAAAATCAAAGAAATTCAACAAAATTTATAATAAATCATAACAAAAATAAATAAGCCTGATTATTAAGAATTATTAAGTGGTTCTAACTTTTCAATGTGATTGGAAAAATAAAAATAAAAAAAGAAAATAAAAAAGTTACAAGTTCAAAAGTTAACTAAAAGACATGGGCATCGAACTCCATCCATAATTGTACATATTAAAAACTAGTGCTTAGGTTTTCGTTTTTTAAGCTTTTTTAGACCCAACTCGAATTTTAAGATAGACATAGATTCTTTGTTTTCTAACCCTAGCTAGTGCACTCCTAATGCTAACTCACTTGAACCATCTTGTAATTAAGCTTATTTGTTGAGCTTATTTGTTGATAATCTTTCTCTTTAAAAAAAAATGATGTGTACATTAACGAGATGTTAGGTTAAATGGATAAAACTCAATGTCATTTAGTTAAAAATCTTGAAATTGAGTTAAGAATACAGAGAAAATTACTTTGGAAAAAACTCTTCTCATTTACACCTTACATTTAATGGTGATTAGTTTCAAAATACGTGTAAAGATTATATTATAAAAGATTAAAAAAAAATGATGTGCACAAATTTACAAAGAATTGGCCATAGATTGAAACCTTTGACCCAAATTGTAGCATGTAAAAATTATATTTGATTTTTAAATAAACTTTAATCGACTTAATAAACATACAACTGATTTATTGAATTCAAATGATTTGCAAGAATGCATGCTAGAATCCTGTCATCAAATGAAGAGGATATAGCCTTTGCTTCAAAAAAATCCGTGTCATAGACTATGTGTAAAGGCATGTAGGTATCCACTTGATTTTTGTATACTTAACATTATATTCAACAACATGATTAACATGTGACTTGAGGCCTTGTTATTGGGTCTTGTTCAAAGATTAATTTATTAGAGTATTTTTAATACAAATGTGGATGTGTATTCATAAAAAAATATATATATTAAATTATCAATGTAGAAATGATGTGTATATTAAATGATACATAATTGCCCTAAATTGATTATTTTATTTTATCTAAAAAATTGTTATTTTTAATAATCAGATTTTTATTGTTTTATTTGGTCATTTTAAAGTATTAGTTTTTTTATTTTTCTTATATTTTTTGTACTAAACTATTAAGTATATAACCTATGAGACTATCAACTTGATGGTGTGAAAGCAATCGATAATGTTAACAATGTCTATTTTTATTTTTGTCATGTCTGTTTTATGTTAAAAATAAATATTTTCATTAAAAAGATATTTTTATTTAATAACCATATAATTTTACATGACAAACGCATTCATCTTAATTTACAATTGTATTAGAGATAATCTTATCCTTCTTACACAAATTACAAAAAAAAAAAAAAATTCGAAAAAGGTAAAAGTAAAGGAAAAATGATATTGTACTTGATGTAATCCTTTTCTTAAAAGATCTTAAAGAAATTTTTGCTACCATAGACTGTGACGCAGAAGGATGGTGATTAATTAGTCGGTTTTTCAAAAACCGGAGAGAAGTTGAAAACCATTGGAGGAAAAGAGGACAAAGAAAGCGGGACCCTTGGGAGAGGAACAGAGTTTGACGTGGAGACATTCATTCTGCTTTATAACTCTTTAAAATTCATGATTAAGCCACCGTGGGATCTTCCAAACTCATTGGAGAATAACATCACCCTTTTTTTTTAAGCCCTTTTAGTTTTTAATTTTATTTATGTATTTATTTAGTTTTTTGAGGGAGGGTCTCATGTGAGTGGTGAAGTTCTTAATTACAACAGTGAAGAACAAGAGGGGGAAAAAAAAAAGGAAAGAAAAGGGACAAAATCTCTCTTTCCTTCTAAGCAGATTGTATGCATCTTGCAGCTCCTTCTCTATGGTGAACAAATCAAGTGGTTTTCTGAGTTGGGTTCGGTCACAGTGTTTCTAAGAAATAGGTTTGTGGGCAGTTCAGTTACTGGGTGTTAAAAAAAAAGATGCGATTTATCTCTCTGTTTAGCCTCTGAATGTATTTATAACTACCCTTTTTTATTTCTTCATCTTCTTCGTCTGTTGATACATACAAATATACATATTTTATTTTTGGGGTTTGGGAGAATCTGATTAAGATTCTGGCAAGTGGGTTTGGTTTTTCTCTCTAATGGGTAATGTTAGTGGTAGAGGAGAAGGGAGCAACAATCCATCAGGAATTGGGTTTGAAGAAGGAGAATTTCATGGACAACAAATGGAGGAGGTAGGGCAGAGCAATGCCCAATTTAGCTATTCTGCCCATGAGGGTTCGTCAGATTTGATGGGTCAATCTCCTCCTCACAGTCCTAGAACAACAAGGTCACCGGTGATGTTCACTCCTCAGGTTACTTTTGCCTTTTCACTCTATTTTCATATGTGTATGGGTGATTTTCTTTTTTAATATTATAAGTTGGGGTTTATTTATTATGAATTCTTTTCTTGGTATGTTGAATTTCTTCTTTTTTTCTTTTTTGTAGATTAATTGATAGTTTGAATTGAGTATGTAAAAGCAATTGAGTGTAAATGTTTGTGTTTTTAGTTTTTGTTGCTCTGAAGTTGTTTGAAGCTGCTTTGTTTGAGGATTTATTGGGTGGCGTTGCATCGCCAGATTGTTGTTAAATTCTTCAGCATGTGATTCAAATATGTTGTTTTTGGCTGTTGGAAGCAGAGGAAATTGAAACCAACTTACAGTTCTCATGTTTGGGAAAATGGTTGAGGAAAAATTTGTCCTTTTTCTTGAAATAAAAGATTATTATTTTATTTGTTGGCATTCTTTAGAGCTTTAATATTCTCGTAGAGGCTTTTTAGGTCCGCAGTTTTTGTTTAAATTTTGGAAAGGAAGATGCATTTAGAAAATTTTTAATGACGATTAAAATTAAATTTGGAAAGGAATAGCTGAAGAACTACAGCTGCCATCTCTGAAACTTAGTTCGTGTTCAACCATGCCTCTCCCTCTTTTTTGTGTGGCTATCATATCTCCAGCCAAGACAATGTAAAAAAAAAAACTCACATTAGCATTTCAACGTGCATATTATGGCGCATAGTCTGAAATTCATAACACTGAATCTGAACCTTAAGTTGTGGCATTAAAAGGAGGGACTTCAGTTGCTGCAAAACAAATATGTGGGCATTTCCCAGGAAAGAAAGCCTAAAACCTCCCTTATTTTGTCTTCTTCCCCAGTTGCCCATGGTTCCATTACAAAAACCTGATGAGATGCAAATCCCAACTCATGCATGGATGCAAGATTCCTCCGAATATGATGACATGTCTGAGCAAGGGATACCAACAATGATCACATGGAGCTATGGTGGCAAGGAAGTAGCTGTGGAAGGATCATGGGATAACTGGAAGACAAAGTATGGGAACCTTGTTCTTCATATTTTATTTTGAAAATACTGTATCAAAACCATTGTAATTTGGAACTTTGGGGTGTTTCTACAGAAAGCGATTACAGAAATCAGGCAAAGACTTCACCATTATGAAGGTACTTCCATCAGGTGTTTACCAGTACAGATTCCTTGTTGATGGGCAATGTAGGTACGCACCTGATTTGCCATGCTGCCATGATGATATGGGGAGTGTTTACAACATTTTGGATTTGCAGGTAGAAATTCTTACTGCCCACTTGATTTATTGTCCTTCTACATGGTAGCAATGATTTGTTTTGTATCTTTACGGTAATCTCTGTTTATTTCATTGTACAGTAATCTCTGTTTTTTTTTTTCTTTTAATCTTTGACTCAGTTTCTGTTTTATTGTATTGTCTCAATGGTAAAGAATATTTACTGTGATGATATCATTTTACTTGCTCTCATCAGATTCCTTACATCTATTTATTGTTTTAAAATTTATGATCCATAGATTTTCATGGGTGTGAAAATCTAGGATGAGCGCTTGAGACCATATATCTTTAAGTGGACGGGAACATCTTCTTTAACAGACCATAAGGCCTGCATCTTTGTTAGCATAAAAGAAATAGATCTTGCTTTTACCTATCAACTGTACTCTCACTCGCCTATAACTATATATATATATATATTGGAGGTTGTGTTTATAAAATTGCAATTATGAACTTTACTCCTCTATTGCTTACGTCATGACTTTGAAAAAACTGCATTTGACAATTTAAAGTTACACTAGATAAATTTATATTGAAGTACGTCAAATTTATAAATTTGTGGGTGCAAGATCGAGATGGATTGGCGAAAATCACAGTAACTGTTGTTTGCTAGTGACCGAGGGGTAGCGCTGGTAGAAGATTCTTTGGCTAATAATTTATCACTTGACCTGCTCTTTTCATTTTCCTTCATTCAACGTACTTTCTAGTTTATGGACCCAAAGTTATTGTTGAAAGTTAGAAAACTAGTAATGCATGTTTTTCGTTCTTGAGCTTGGTGTTGACGTTGATTCTAATTCATCCATCTTTTTCTGTCCCACGAGACATGCTCTCAGAATCAATCTATTTAAGAAGTTTTCTATAATAATTTGTGGCAGTTGAAAGGTTAAATCACACCTATACATTGTGGATTTTTTTAACTTTGTTTTTGGTTGTTTGAAAAAAGAGTCATTTATAAAATATTTTATGTAGATATGTTAGCATGGAAGACCTTATTTTCCTTTGCTTGGGCATTTTGAAATCCAATTCTGTCACTGTCCTTATTAGATCACTCTGTGCAAGTCAAAGTAATAGTGTTAGTCATATATACAGATGTTTAAGAGAAGATAGTCTCCAGAGTTGGCTCTTATATTGCAGGTTGTTGTAACCTCTCAACCATGGTTATTTGTAGGAAACAAAGGCCTCTTTTTTTTAAATGAGATTATTATTGACATTTTTTTTTCAGGTTACTCTTAGATAAAGAGTCTAATTTTGATTAGACCAATATGCATAATTCTATGGTACTGAAAAAAATGAGTACCTATCAAATATGGTGTGTCACATATGATGATTTGTCTGGAATCTGGATCATTGTAGTCCCCAGTTTTATAGGGTTGCTTCCATCTTTCTGTTGTTTACTTATTTTCTGGAAGTAAATGGTCAAGCCTTAATTTTTCTTTTTTTTTTTTTTTTCGAGAAAACAACGAAACCCTCCCTATGTTACTATAAAACTCACACTAGCATGTAAGACATTGTGACCAAATATTTTAAGGATATTCTGTGGAAAGGCTCCTTTCCATCATCAAATGCTTATATTCTGCTAATATTCTTCTTTTTTATTCTGCTGTTTATTGAGTGTTCTTCACTAGGAATTTCCATAGATAACAATTTTTTTTTTTTTTTGAAAGTTTGAAATATGTATTTATGTGGATGAGTAAGTGGTTTTGTGAATTCAAAAGGAGCAAGTTAGACACCTTGATCCATCTCGACATGCTAACTCACATGAATGTCCTTGTTTATGAGTCTTTGGCCTCCAAGTCAATGAAGGTTTCAATCAAATTTATTAGACCCAGAGGAAAGAGAAAAGAAAAAAAAAACCTTTGCTTACTTTAATTTAACTGCAGATCCTCTAAGAAATTCGTTTCCTTTTGATGATAATGTGATTTCCTTTTATTTCCTTGAAACTTTAATCTTTCACTCATAATAATGATGTATTAATGAGTGATTCAGTCACTGTTTGTTGGTGGGTCTCATTCAGATTTTTCCTTGGTCTCAGTCACTGTTTGTTGGCAGTAGGCTCACTGCCAAAATTATCATTTTTTTCCCTCATTTATGCATCTTCCCAAGAATCCAACTATGTTTATAAGACGTTAATGCGAGTCTAGATTATGTTTCCTTGTTTGTTTGTTTGATTTGTCATAAGCAGGCACTGGGGCTGGATCTCACCCATCTTGTACTACTTGCAACCTCCTATTTAGTCTTATATTTGTTTCCCTATAAATGAAATGATCAAAAGATCGTTGTATTATATACATAAACAGTAGACTTAACAAAAAAATTTTAATCTTGTTGCAGGATTATGTTCCTGAAGACTTGGAAAGCATTGCTGGGTTTGAGCCTCCTCAATCCCCAGATTCCAGCTACAATAACACAGAACTTGGTTCAGAAGATTATGCAAAGGAACCGCCATTAGTGCCACCACACCTCCAAATGACGCTTCTGAATGGACCAACATCCTGCATCGACAACAATCCTTCTCTTTCGAGACCACAACATGTAGTTCTTAACCATCTGTACATGCAGAAAGCAAAGACTGGTCAGTCCGTGCTAGCACTTGGTTCGACTCACCGGTTTCTCTCCAAGTATGTGACTGTGGTGCTGTACAAGTCATTGCAAAGGTAAAGGGCCTGAAGGCTAAGAAGCATTGGTCACATGCTTCAACGATGATATAATTTGTAATATTTATTTTCTCATGTAAACGACATGATGTGAAGAAGAAAAAGGATATCGATTAGATCATCGGAGAGGAGGAAAGGGTGAACGCTAATAGGAACAAATTGGAGTCCTAGAGCACATCAAATGCTACTTTGCTTATGAAGATGCTCTTTAATCTAGAATACATGAAAAATAGTTTTGTTGTTTCCTTGGTCTGATTCTATCTTTATTTGTTTATTTATTTATTTTTTTCAAGTCGTTTGTCAATTGTGGAGTTAGACTGTGGTAGAAAGAGGTTTTCACATTTGCAAGCATGGTGATTTAGTCTGATATGGATCTGTTCCTGCTTGTAGACTAATTTTGTAAGTGATGTTGATCATCTTCTGCATAATTCACTTAATCACGGGTCGCACGGGAGGAGGGTAAAAACTGAAAAATTACCTTTGGAGGTTATTGCCTTTAAACATGAACAATTAAATAAAATAATAAAGAAACACCATTTTCTCCATCTTCGTCTTCTTCTTTTTCTTCATTTTATTTATCTATTTATTTTTTTAATTGATTATCATTTTTTTGGGGCGGACTAATCCTTTCAGATAAATGAGGGCACACCCATTAACTTGAGACTTATACCTCAATTACACTTAAAGGCAACACCAATGGGTGCTCAATGACTGTCATATCATCATAAAAAAAAAAGCTAGGGGAGTGTTGAGCGTTCGGTACAGACCGAGTACTCAACACTCCCTTTGATTAGTAATCAAATGTCTGCAGCACATTTAATGCGCTGCAGACTATTTTTTTATTTTTTATTTTTTATTTTTTATAATAAAAAGATGACTCAACGCCTAAATAGATGTTTATTATATTCAACGCCCGCTTAGGCGTTGAAGTTGCCCTTAGATTTGTTTTCTTTAAGATTTTATTTAAAAAATATTACAATAAAAAATAATTTAAATTATGTTTATTATAATTTATAAAAAAATAAATTTAAAATTATGATATTATTTGTTATAACTTAAAATAAATAATTTTATCTTAAATTAATAATTTTAACATTATGCCCGAAAAGGGAGAATTTTTTTAGCAAGAGTAAAATTTTAATTTTAACATATTTTAAATGTAAAAAATTGGTAAAAGTTGGGCAAAGCTATCTATTGCAATTGTAATTAATTTTTATTCTATATAAATATATCAAATGGCAAATAAAAATATGCAAAGTGAAGGCGCTCCATCCTTACTTTATTCAGTAATGAACCATAGGCGTGCCATGTACAGGTGCTAGTGGGCACTATATTCCAAGCGCTGTCACCTCTGAAAACTGTTTTAATTAATGGGCAACTGCCCGACGTCGTCGACGACAACCTCATGAACGTCCTGCAATGTCCATTTAATTATTGACAAGGTTTGAACTCATCATGATCAAAACAAATTTCATTTCAGCCACCCATTAATCATCTCTGCTTAGCAATGGTTCCTGAATCCGGCTCAGTTCAGTTGGAATGGTAGAAGAATTGCTTGTGAATGGAGCCCTAGAAATAGTGAACAAGCTGATCTCCATAGCCGGCCAAGAGATCAGTCTACTTTGGGGATTCAAATATGAACTAAAAAAGCTTCGGACCACCTTGAAAACGATTTGGACTTATTTGGAGGATGCAGAGAACCGTCAAGTGATTGACGCAGTAGGGAGAGATTGGTTGAAGAGGTTGAAGGATGTGGCTTATGATGCGGAAGAGTTTGTGTACGATACTTTGCGGAGTAAAATGCAGACCCAATACCACACCGAGAACAAAGTAATCGATTTCTTTTCACTCTCCAACAATCAACTTGCGTTTCGCCTCAAAGTGGCTCATAGAATCCAGAACGTCAATGATGATGGAATCAAGAAGGACATGAAAGCTTTTTAATCTGAACAAAGTAGATGGAGGCTTGAGGAAATCAAGCTCTGGAAGTTGTAAGATTGTGAATCATGACACCTCCTCCTCATTTATCGATGTTTCTCATGTCTTTGGGAGGAAAAATGATGTAGAAGAAATAAAAAAAAATGTTACTTGGTACTGGATCAAATACTAATCGAGCCGATGATTATGTTGATGATGATACAGTTTCAGTGATTCCAATAGTTGGCTTTGGAGGCCTCGGAAAGACAATGATTGCTCAGTTGTTATATAATGACACAGAGGTGGGGAATGCTTTTGGTCTAAAGAAGTGGGTGTCCATCTCTAATTACTTTGGGGATTCCACACTATTAAAGATAGTCTGTGATGTTATTTGTGGAAGTAATGCTGATTTATCAAACAAAGAGGAAATGCAGAGAAGCCTGGAAGGAAAGCTGAAGACAGAAGAGTTGAATCGAAGGCAGTCAAATAAAGGAATGCCCGAAGAAGAAAAGAGGAATGAGAAGAAATTGTTACTTGTGTTGGATGATGTGTGGAGTAGGCAGTCTCCTGATGGAGGCAATATGAATTTTCAAGAGCAGTGGGATGATTTGAAACGTGTGCTAAAATGTTTTGTTGCTGGGGGCAGGATTATAGTCATTCCAAGAAGTAAAAGAGTTGTTGAAATTATGGGATCTTCTGTTTCCTCTTACCTGTTAGGGCTTTTATCAGATGATGATTGTTGGGGTGTATTTGAGAAATTGGCATTTAGAAGAGGAGGACAAGAAAAATCCCCAGCTTTTGGAGCAATTGGCAGAGAGATTGCTAAAATGTGTGGAGTTGTTCCTTTTGAAGATGAAAAAATTTTAGGAGGCTTAATGCATTCAAAGAAAACTGTAAAGGAATGGTTGTCCACTAAGAATAGTGAGCTTCTGAATAATGAATCATTTGGAGACAACAACCATATAACGGTTGTGTTGAAGTTGAGTTACGATCATCTATCTCCACCTTTGAAACTATATTTTTCATCCTGTGTCGTATTTGCCAAAAGCTCTTAGATGGAGAGGAAACTTTTAATCCAACTATGGATGGCACAAGGTTTTCTTCAATCATCAAGCAATTATTATGATGTTGAGATTGTGGGCAATGATTATTTCAACACTCTGTGTGGAAGTTGTTTCTTTCAAGATATACAATTGAATGGATCTGGTGACATGGAAACATGCAAAATGCATGACCTATTGCACGATCTTGGATGCTCAACTCCGTAGAAAGAATGTTTGGTTCTTGATTCCACTATGATAAGAGCAAATCACATTTCAGAAACTTACCATCTGTGGGTGAGTAATGTTGATTTTGATGCAAAACACTAGCGTGCAAATAAATAACAAGAATCTTCAAGGTTAAGAATTGCCAAAAGAGATTCTTCTAAATAACAAGAATCTTTGGAGGCAATATGAAGCTGTTGCAGAGTTTACATCCTTGCCAAAAGAGATTCTTCTAAATAACAAGAATCTTTGGAAAATAAAGCTTAAGAATTGCCCAAGGTTTCAAGGTTCTCCCCATCATCACGAGAATGGATTGCAACTCTTGACATCTCGTAGAAAGCTGAGAATAGAAGATTGCCAACGTGTAACATCCTTGGATTTCATGAAAAATTTGGAGGCCTTCCCATCTCTCTCTATGTTAAAAGTTGGTGAATTTTTGGAGGACATTCCGAATTCACTCAAGGTGCTTGGTACAACACGTAATGATAAAGAGCTGTTTCAAGCTTGAGTCATTGCCTGAAGAGCTTCAAAGTTGGTGAATTTTTGGAGGAGCTTGATTATTTCCCATTCCCAATTCACTCAAGGTGCTTGCTACAACACTTAATGATAGTTTGAGTCATTGCCTGAAGAGCTTCAACAACTCACCACACTAGTGACTTCAACTATTACAAATTTTGATAGTTTGACTACCTTGCCAGCTTGGATTGGGAACTTGTCATCTGTAGAGCTCTTAAAAAGTGACCATTGCAAGAATATAATGCATCTTCCTTCCAAGCAAGATATGCAACGTCTCACTTATTTACTCTATTTGGTGATCGAGGATTGTCCTCAATTGCTAGAAAGGTTTATGGCAGGTGGTGAGGAGTGGTGTAAGATCTCTAATGATGGATTAATGCTGCTCAAATTTGATTCAAATTGATCTAAAAACATTGAGCACGTGGCATTTAAAGGTAAATACCAATTAATCAAGTTGCTTTACATTTCATCCCATATTGTTGGAGACTTTCTTATGGTCTAGTAATAAAAAAAAAATGCCAAAGTGACATCCAAAGTGTGCGTTGTTATTGAACGTCATTAAATTGCCCCAGTCTTAATTGGCTAAGTCAACAATGATGCTACTCAAGTAAATTGCTTTCTTAAATGACCTTACCTTTTTCCTCTTTTTGTGTTGTTTTGATGCTCAGCTGCCATGAGCATTCGTTCTGCTTTCCAGTAATGTAGGTGCAAGTGACCATATGATTCAGTATACAATAAAGTTAGTTCCATATTCTGCTTAGGTATTTGATAACAAAGCATAATTAGATGTTTAATTGTTATAAATAGAAAATAAGTTGCAGTGTCATCTTTGAAAATATATGCTAGCTTCATTTGCTGTTAGAGTTACTATTTCAAAGATTTTAAAATACGACGCTTTTTATGGCATTTTATTGACTCTTCTCTTGCTGTAGGAAATTGCTTGAAGAAGAATCAAAAGTTTTAGGCATTTCTCTTAATCTGTGTCTCTGTTAAAGGAAGGCTAATTAAGCCGGAGAGAGCTGCAAACAATAATGTTAACCTTGGTTATCAAGGAGATGGCTTTGCATCAAACTAAAGTCTTATCTTTGTGAACTGCTAGCTAAATCAAGGATCAAGATTCTGTTATTGTTGCTGTCCCTAGAGTGAAGGCATGATGGGTGGGTGATCTCATCCTTGAGGGCCACTTGCCAAACATTATGTAAATTAGATTAATAAACATAGTCATCTTATGATAAACTTTAAGGGAAGAACTTATTTTGTGTTGTTGTAAGAGTGGTGTAGTTTATTTCATCAAGGTGATCTTTAATTAAGATCAATTGCTTTATAGACTGTTTTGCTCCTATGTATCATTTTATCTTTGTTGTTATCGTTATTTTACAAAAAATTGCAAACCTCAAATTTTTATTCTACAACCATTCTATATGATAAAAGAATTGAACTGATATTCATATTATTGAATAATTGAATAGAATTTACAATGGGTATAAATAGATAAATTATTAAATATATAAAAGGAAATAGAAATAAAAGATATGGAGTAGATATTATATAATATATTATAATATCTTATTTATGTGAGATAAGATATTATAATATTGCATATATAATATATTAATATCTCCCCGCAAACTTAAGGTGATTGAAAAAATTATTTTAAGTTCGTCAACGAAACGCAGGCGCAATAGTTAACGCATAAGACAAAAATACAATACGAAAAATATCATGGTATAACAAACGTAATAGTTAGCACACAAGAAAATATAATAGAAAGATCGTAGATAAATATCTAAAAGATTCTTGTGTTCTTGTTGTCAGGCAAGGACAATCAGATGGTGCGGATCGACTACAGTGAACAATTGGATCATGGCGAACAGTTGCAGCAGCAACAAATATAGGGACGAACAACAAGGAGGAAGAACTAGTAGCAGATGTGAATTGAAAGTGCAAGGCGAAGTAGAAACGCGAGCAGATATGGGCAAGCCGAGGTGAGAAAAAGAAAAACCAAGGGCAATAGAGTAAGTGTGATGAATGGCCGGATCAGACAGTTGTTGCACAGATCGTTACAATAGCAGTGGTGGCAACGACAACGAGGGAGAAGCAAAAAGAAAATAGAAGAGATGTAGCGGAACAGAATAGAGACTGTTTCAACTCGCCATTGGTCGGCCGAATGCCGAAAAGCCAAAACTATCACAAAATACTAAACTCACTCTGATACCATAATAAAAGAATTAAAATGATATTAATATTATTGAATGATTGAATAAAACTTATAATGGGTATAAATAGATAAATTGTTAAATATATAAAATAAAATAGAAATAAAACATATGAAGTAGATATTATATAATATATTATAATATCTCATTTATATGATATAAGATATTATAATATTGCATATATAATATAGTAACACTATAGACATAATAGTCATTTTTACTACTCAAGGAAATAAACATTTACACGGGAAAAAGCTCCATGAATTATTTCTTTTCAACAAGTTACAGCTTTCATTCACTGGCGAAACCATACATCTGAAGCTGAAGGCAATAAAACACACTTCTTAATTACTGTCCTCCTTCATACAAAACTATAGCAACACCCTTCAGCGTTGAAAAAAAAAAAAAAAAGAAAAAAGAAAAAAAAGGGAGACTCCTGCACTTATCAAGGAGATCAAACAACCATTTACAAACCCCAACTTGAATGTCTCTCTATTCTAATGTTAAAACCTTCATCATATTCTTGGCTACCACTGTTAAATGTACTATTTCCATAGTAATTTGAGCTTACTTCGGAACTGGACACCCTTTAACTGCAATGCCCGACTCAGTTGGGCAGGTAGCCAAAGGACAGTGGTCAAGATCCGTTCCCCACCACTTCAAATCTCGATGCTCGTTCTGCAGAGCGAAGAATAAAAGTACACCCATGAATGCTGTTCCAGCATCAAGTGCTGCAGATAGAACATAGTTGTACTTCTGCCACCATCCTTTCTTGTACTTGAACACAAAGTAGTTAAATATGGTACCAGTTACAAGCCAGCTTGCTATGTTGGTAGGCGTTGCGGGTGGCATTCCAGCGAACCCGTAAGTGATGACGGGTATGTTGATCAAGGGAATCCATTTCTTTTCCGGGAAGAGCTTGCTTAGAACCCATACCGGCACTGGCAGTAGAGCTCCAATGAGGAACAACCACACTAGGTTTCTGTACAATCCTCCGGGACCAAATAGACGCTTTGGTCCAATAAGTCCCCATATAACAGAAGCATCAAAGGTGACTTTATACTTCGGACAAGTCCAGGGGCTATTGGGATGTAGAGAATCAACATCGCAGATGTTCTCTACGCTATCCAGCATCCACCATGCGACTCCGAGGTTGATAATGCCAGCAACTATTGTTCCCGCAAGCTTTAAAAGAAAGACAACAGAATTCCAAAAAATGAGAGAAATCCTGCAGAATGTGGTCAAATCTCAATTTGTTTTGGGGGAAGATTTGAGTTCTATACCTGAGCTGTGTACATACATCTTGGTGGGATTTTCATGTAGTGCCCAAGTTTCAAATCAGATAAGAACGCAAGTGCATGGACAGTGCTGATTCGCCCATAGATCTTGAACAGCAGATTAGCGATGGGCTTTCCTGGAAGAATGTACCCAATTATGAATTGTGCTATGATATCATAGCCTGGTTGCTGCAAAATAGACATACGAGCATTGAATTATTGATATATAAACCTGATTTTCTTTTTCTCTCTCTCATTGAGGACATCATAGTTATATACCTGTGAGTCTAGAGGAATAAGAAAGAATTAGATTACCTGGTTTGTAGTAGCTTGAATAACTCCAATTGGTAATGTTACAATCCAAGCCAATCCAAATGCAAAGAGCATCCCCCACCATGGGAGCTGCACATCTTTTTTCCACACAAAAGACATTAACAGAGACAGAGCGATGCTCCCCACAAGAAGAGCAAGATACCACCATTGTGGAACTTGTTTGTAGTTCTTCATCAGTCTTGCATGGATATCTAACTTCACATTTTTCATGGCAGATCTACTTTGCCTTAGAATATCACTGAAGGAAGAAAAGAAAACCCATCAAGATGTCATTCATATATATAGGAAATAACAAGAAGATATAAAGAATAAAACCTTTCTCCCATTGACCAAGATTATACGGACAATTTGGGTTCTTAACTAGTTTATTTGATCTATTTCAAGTGAAAGAACTCTGGTGATAAGAAATCATTACGCGCTGTTGTCAAATCTCTTCTACCGTTTTTACTTACATTGAGTTGGCCTAGGTCTGTAACACCTCTTAAACAAATTTAAAAAACTTCAAGAATGGTTAAACATATTGAAAGACTTAACATAATCTGTAGACTCTGAAGCACCTACCTGCCATTGAAGAGTGCCACATGAGTAAGAGTTGCTGTAAATCTTGCAAATCCTGAGCCAATTGACAGCGCAAAAAGAGGGCTAAGATACAGTTTTCCATAATTATTATAAGCAGCAATATTAAGATCATACTGAGAGGTCAAGATCTTTGTAGTATCATATGTGTGTCCAGTAGAAGTGAACAGTTTATTAGAAAATATTGGGAACTTCCGAGCATCGAAGGTGTTGAACTTCCAGTAACATACAGGAACAATTATGTAGATAAACATAATAAAACCAACTCCGACGTTTAGAATGGAAAACCAAGGTGACACTAAAGGGCTGCCATGGTAAGCCGAGATGCCAGCCCAGTCAAGGGTGAAGGCTCCAACTCCAAGTCCATGGTAGCCTGAGCCAATTTGTTGAGCAGTGATGCTGTGGGGCCATATCCAGCAGACCCATGAGAAGAATGTTAAGATAGGGAATAGATAACCGGGCAAAGTGTAATATGCAAAGCTTGCCACCATGAAAACAAGGAAAAATTGCATTCGTGTAAGGCCTTTTGATTGATGGTCCTTCTCATGGAGCGCCCTGCGACATTAATTTCACTCACTATCAGAATAATCAACATCATCTTCAAACTTTTGAAATTTTGAAAATTTGAAATTTGAACAAAATTGTTTTCCCATCATCATCTTCAAACTTTTGAAATTTTGAAAATTTGAAATTTGAACAAAATTGTTTTCCCATCCATCCTCCAAAACTAAAGAAAGTTTCATATTCTTTGAGCTTATCAGGTAAGCACCATCCCAATTACTTTTTCTCTTTGGCCTATCTTAACTATGAGCAAATAATTTTACAGTAAAACCAGCAATGATAAGTCATTCCAATATATGAACTAGTATTTCTTTCACTATTCCTTTTGTTCAAGTACTCATTTCCTAAAGCTGACATGACGTGAAACAACTCAAGGATACCATATCTCCATTAATGGGATTTTATTAAGTCATAGTACGGCTAATAAAGGTTTTTTTTTTATTTTTAAAAAAAGGAAGCATGAGAAGTTTCAGAAGTATCAACACATATTTCATTCTTCCCACTTTCTAGCTTACAGTATTCCTAGAACAAGATGTTTTAAAATCCTCATAACATATATAGAAGCCCATCTAACCAATTAGAACTTCAATTAATTAAAATTAGTTTGTTGTATTTTTCACCAGTATAATTTTCAAGAAAAAGCTCATAATATAGACCTTTCTATTCAAGTCAATTCAATTTCTGTGCCTGCCCAATAGTTTTCTTTCTTTCTTTCTTTTTGGTTTTTTTTTTAAATGATCAACCATGAAATTGCAGAAACAGAGCACTTTGAACATTCAAACACAAACATAAATTCGATGTATAAAACCCAAAAGAAAAATACCAATGGTGGATGATGAAAGAAAAAGACCTGAAGAGTGAAACCTGAGCAAGATTAGAAGGCCACCACATTTCAGCTGGATCTACCAAATATCTCCTCAGCATTCCGGCCCACCCATATCCCAATATCTGCAATCAAAGCAAACTTTAAATCCACCACACCATGAACAATCACATATACAAATTAACGAAAAATAAATAAATAAATTATTCATTAACAAAAAAGAAGAAAAGAAAAACTGAAAGACAGAAAGGGTACCTGTGTTGTCAACACTATGAGAAGAGCACAGAGGAAATTCAAGCTCTGCTTGTAAAACGCCTTCATTACAGTAATGGCACCAATGGAGTAGGCATCACCACCACCATACGAAACCCCACAATTCGCAAATATAGTAATAATCACATGCTCCTTTATATTAAACGGCCCTGGATTCAAGCTGAAACTCCAACCCAACACCTTCATTTCTCTTCTGGGCAACGTCGACGCCATGAATTTCCCAATGGGTAACACCGAAATTTGCATCAGTATAGCCGATATCGTCAGCGGCTGAGTTCGGTACGTGAAGAATGTGTTCAAGAAGATGAGCAAAGCACATGAAGTAATGCCCAGGAACCATGCCCGGAATGTCATCACCGGGAGCGAAGGGTCATCGGTTTCCGGCACCACCAGTCGGACTTCCTCCACTGGAGAGCTCTCGTCCGGCGAGTGTCCGTTAGCGTTTCTTTTGTCTTCTGCATTCTCGGGTTTTGTCTCAGACGCCATTTTTACTTCCAGCTATGTTTCAGGTTTTGGAACGTTGCGGACTTCGGTTTTTATAGAAAGACGGTGAAATAATGAATTATTAGACTGCCCTTGTGTTAACATCGTTTTTACGAAGCTGTTTGGAAAATTCTTTCCAACCGGAATGGCAATTCGGGATGTATTTACGGTTATAACCTCGCGTTAGAGTCTGCCCGGGTCCATCTGCCACCCTGTTTTATGAAGCGTCGATTTGCATAAAGATTTGTTCCGATGGAGATAGCGCTTCGCGCGTGATACGATGGAGAACGATGGATATTTTCGTTTTTGGCTGGTCCCACAAGTCAATCACGTTGACTTGAGACGGTTGATCGAAAAAAGAAGCCATTTAATGCTTTTGTATTTCTTTTTTCAAAAAAATTGTTTAACTCTGCGTCTTAGTAGCTGCTCACCTCTCGAGTGTTTGTTATAAATTAAAAAAATAAGATATATTTTTATTAATTATTTAAAAGTTAAATTTTAATGTTTATTAAAGTAAGTTAAAATAATTATTTTTAAATAATTAATTGTGAATCATCTTTTAGCAACTTTTTATTTTGTAATTATACTAAAATTACTTATTTTATTGTTAATAAAAATTATAAATTTTAATAAAACGTTAAATTTATTAATTTACTAAAAATACTTTTTAAAATTATAACCAACAAGACTATGAATTTTAGAATATATTTTTATAAGTTATAATAAACATGATTTAAATTATTTTTTATAATCATTTTTAGCCATCAGTTTTCTTAAAGCATAACCGTAAATAATTAAAGTCTTAATAATACCTGTGAAAAACTACTCAATATCTTGTTTAAATACAGAATTGAATTCATCTAAAGTGCAAACATGGTTTTGTATTTTATAGGATAAGATTGAATTGGATAAACAATAATATAAATAAAATAATTTAATAATTGGTGTAATACATGATAATTATAAAAATTTTAAAAAAAATGATGAATGAAGAATAAGAAAATTAGGACAAAAAAAGAAAAAAAAATATATCTTTATTCATATTAAAATAGTAAAATTAAATAATAAAAAATGATAAGATTGAATAATCCTAAAAGCATGAGATATAAATGTGAACTTATTTGTATCTTTTATTCTATCATATTACCGTCAAATTGGACTACAATAAATCTACTACTATCTTATCATTTTTTTAATTGCCAAACAACCAATTAATTCAAACATTTTTATCATGTTTGAGTTTAAAAATATTTGTTTCATCCAAAGAAAAAGACATTTCTTGATTAAAGCATTTCCATCATGGTGTGTTATTTATATTATTATAGTATTAATAATTATTGAATGAATGAATGAATATATTACTTTAAAATAAATATAGCCTATTTATTTAATAATTATAAATATTACACGGTCTAATGGCCAAAATTATAGAATTGGAACACATAGAAGATGTTATTTTTAAAGTTGGTCTTATGACCCTTCTAATAGGGTAGCTAACACTGTATATCATTTCAAAGACACAATAAAAAATATTATTTATTTATTTATTTTTCTATGTCATATCTTCTACTTAATAGTGTAGGGTTCTAAAATTTTATTTTTGTTTATTATTTTAAAATAATTGTTATTGTTTTTCAACTTTAAAATGAGGATGTCCTCGTCTATTTTGTAAAGTTAATTTAAAAAAAATTAGAAAATGATATTTAAACTAACCCATTGACAAAATCAAATAAATTAAAATATGTTTAGAATCAAATTAAAACTAACATTTCAATCATATGAGTTACTAAATATTAATATTACTAAGTCATCGTATAAATCATATTTACATCAATAAGAAATCTAAGCAAATAAATAAAAATTGCTAATATGAGTGTTGTAGTCATATTTTGTACAGTTAAAATGATCTTAATTATTAATTAATTTATTATATATTTAAAAAATATGTAACGTTTATTTATACAATGATTAAAAATTATATAATTATATCAAATAAATCAATATTTATCTTTCAACTTACCAAATCTAGTTGCTCATATCATTGACTTCATTATTGTCAGCATTAAAATCGGATAAGTACTCATCCAAGATTTTTTTTTACAAAAAAAAAAAAAAAAATTCTCACCTAACATTTTAATGAATTTCTTGGCATGCCCTTTAAAAAAAAAAAAAAAGAGACCCTATTAAATGAACTCATTAGAGTCCTAAATAACTTATATTTCCCAAAAGTATATTTATATATTCTCAGTGGCCATTTCATTTGTTCTCTTTCTGAGTATGATTGGTGGTGGTACTTTGAGCGAAACTCTTTCGTTCTAAGTGGGCTGAGGATTTTGATGATATTATTATGCCGTTTTCTTGAAAATGGGCAAAAAGGGTGGTCAGGGGAGTCGCTCTTGGTTACTCTTTTCGAGCGTGTGCGACTCACGCGAGATCCGTTGTCGGCACGTGTTTGTCCTACTCTCCCCAAAAGCTCACCCCTTTCTGTACTCTCATAGCCCACTAGCAACATGTCCATGTCAGAGAGAGGTGGGACCCTCGTAACGAGACGGAAAACTCACGTCGCTGTGTAACAGGCTGATGGAGCTCCTGTACGATCTAACGGGTTCCGTAACGGTAGAGTACGTGTCTGACACGTAGGACTAAAAGGCACGTGTGCAGCTCGAGTTCCAGCTGTGATTGTGGGATCCACGTGGAAGAAAATGGGTGGGTGATGGAGATGAGTATCAGACATCTTATTACTTTTAATTAATACTTTCCACTTTTTCTTAATATTTATATTTATATTTTTAATCAGAGGACCATGAGGCGTGCCTTGCTGCCGCACTCCAGACCTACCGTAATGTGCTGAAACTCGAATGGCCAGAGCTTGACTCTTGGCATTTGGAGTGGGACCCACAGGAACATGGAGTGTGGGTCAACATATTTGCGGGTGAGTGGGGTCCATTGGGTCCAATATGGAGCGACCTGCGAACAGGAGTCTTACCCGAGAGCAGCTGCGTTCGAAGGACGCGTGTTCAGTCTAATAAGGTGCTAATCGAACCCAATAGCAGAAGGCCACGTGGTTAATAATTTTTCATCAATTAGTAGTACAAAAGGATTAAGTGCATGTGGATATTTATCAGCCTTCAATTATTAACAAAAAACACTTTGTGCGAATCAATTGGTTTTATTTTATCACATTTTTTTTTGATAAAAATTTCTTTGCTAATAAGTTTTTACAAAACATTAAAAAAAATATATAGCATAAGGCTTAATGTTACGCATTTAATGTTAGAAAATAATTACATTATTAAATAAAACAAGAGATATACATCTCGAGATACATATTTATTAATCTCAAATAGTTATAAATACATGTTATGTCATTTAATGTAAAAAAAAAAATAAGGCTTATATTGCATTAAACAAAAATAAATACCCAATGCACTTGTATCTCTTTTTTTGTGCTCTAGATTACATATATTAATCACTTTAATATATATAATATATATTTTCATTTGTATTTCTATGTTTTTATTACAAGGTTTTCACTTTTTTAGTGCTTCATTGTACATTTCAAATAAATCTTAATTTCTTATGCCATTACCAGCAATAAAATGTCTAATTACCAAAAGGAGAAAAAAAAATGTGGCAACAAAGTCTTATTAAAAGTCAAAACCCCCTCGTTTTTTTCTTTTCTTTTTTCTTTTTGGGTTTTAGAAGTAAGAACTTTGTGTGGTGAAGCACGAGACAACCATCTACATTAGTAGGGATGGATGCCTTGGCGTCAAAGGAATAAATGCTTATCTAAAGCCTAACAGGTGATGTGTTTGCTTTCCTCTCCCCTTTCTAATGTTCACATTGAGAATAATTGGGGGATTGGAAGTATGTTTGGATTACATTATTATGTAGACAAACATTTTCTATGGCTGTCCATCAACCACAACCAAACAAAAAGGGCAGACCTCTATGCTCCAAGTCTATCCTTACTTATTATTTGCAAAAGCAAAAATCAATTTATTACCCTTCTTTATTCCAGTAGTAGAGAATAACAGACATTATAATCACGACAAGAAATTAAGCTTGAAAAAGGTCCCGGCCAAGAGCCGGTCGTAAGGTTTTTGGGACATAGAGCCACATCTTAACTTATGACCCTAAATAAAAATTAAAAAAAATTGAAGATTAAGTTTGTAAAGTTAATTCTTGTTGAATAAATATAACATATTTTTAAAAAAGTTAAAAAAATTAACTAATAATTGTAGGAGAAAAGATATTTTTTTTAAATTAAAGAAAAAAAAAAAATATATATATATATATATATAAGGGTGTTCCTAACGCAGGGATATTGAGTAGTGCTCAATATCCCTGATTTGCATCAAACGCCCATCATTAGGCGTCAGACATAGATCAAATGCACTGAGCACTCGGTGTAGACTGAGCGCTCATTGATAATTTTATTTCTAAACAGGGTGCTACAGGTGCAGTGCTTAGAAATATATAAATAAAGATTTTTAACAGTTTTAAATAATTAAAATTAATAAATAATTTTAAA
>JAJIYU010005784.1:0-21705 GCA_030144865.1 Tinospora cordifolia
TATATATATATACATGTGTGTGTGTGTGTGTTTTTTTTTTTTTTTGAGTATCAGTTATTATTTTGTTTTAATACTATTGGCAACCCCGCAAGTGTATAGGATCGCAATAGTAATAACCGGTAAAAACCAGGTATCGTCCTCAGGGGAACAAAATTTAGTTAACTATCTCAAATTCCAATCTAATGTTAGCATTCGCTTTATTAACGCTTGTAATAGAGTTTGATTTGTTTGAATCCGAATAAGAATTAAACACTATTGAAAGCAATAAAAATCTATTTCAAAAACTATGTTGAATGATTGTCTAGGATAGTAAATTCTTATGTTTTCACCTTCAATTTCTATTCCAATTTATTAAACTTCTACTATTGTAGGTTCTAGCACTTCTCATCAAGGCCCTCTCTCGAGGCACATCAACACCTATCTATATTGTTACCTAATACCCTCTTTTGAGGCACACGGTTAACAACCTAATGCTTTGTGAATAGTAATCACGTGCAACCTCCTAAATAGTCAACAACCTTCTGGTCAATCAACTAATATAGGTCTCTATATTATGATATTATAACCATTAACCTTTTTTTTTTTGAGTTGGTTAATAATTTGAGATCATAAGGTTCATGGCCAGTAAACATCAAGCATTAAATACACAAAATATAAAATAATGCATCAAATTCAATTAATTGGTATATGAAATCTCAAGATCCTACATTACAAATTTACATTCTAAAGTTAGAAATTAACTAGCGTAACATTGTAATAAGAATAATGAATACAAGGTAACATACTCAAAACTTAATCTTTGATCTTCAATCCTTTGTTGTTCATCTTCTTTGTCTTTGTTCAACCGTCAAAATCAACTAACTTTTGAAGTCCAACATCCTTAAACCCTAATCTACTTTCCTATTTATAATAAAAACACTTAAAAACCCTAAACAAAATTAGAAATAAATTAATTAATTGCATTATCGTGGTCAATGACTGCGGTCATCTCGTCCCTAGTTGAAAACACAGATTTCTGTCATTTTGTGAACCATGGTCATTGGACGATCATCATTTTCTTTACAATATGCAGGTTCTGGTTACCACGATCACTGGTTAGATTACTACGCTAACTAGTGTGATATGTCTTTCTGCGATTTTTTGGCTTTTGTCCAACTACCATGGTCTTGAGTTCACGTATCGCGGTATTTAGTTGCTTTTCCTTGATTTTAGCTTTTCTTTGCCTCTTTGTGTTGTGATTCTCTCTAGGCTTCATTCTAGTCTTGCACAAATACCCCCCAAACATCATTTTCTCATAGAAATGCTATAAACAATGCTTAACAATGCTCAAATGCAATAAAACATGTAATTCCTATTACGAATGATCATGCCACTAATCATGCACAAATGTATTTGATTTCCTACTGAACTTCGATAAAATGCATATAAACAACCCATAATAATGGTAATCTATTATGCAACTAACAAATACCCCCAAACTTAGACTATTGTTCATCCTTGGACAATGAATCAAATTCTAAATCTACATGTCATATCATATACATTTGAATTCCTTTTCACTCATCATTGTAACCTCAATCATTCATCCATATAGTGTACAATTCATTAACATGTCCCTAAAGTTGCTTACGTTGTCTAAATTTTTAGCTCATCTTCTATTCTTCTCTAATTTCACCCTCTCATTTGTTAGTATCTAAATAATCTTAGACTTTGCAAGTAATTTGCCTTTGCCATTCTACTTATAGAAATCTTTTCCTGATTCTTGAGAACACAAACCCTCTCAATGCTCTCCTCTGTCAATCATTTACTCAAGTCTAGCTATAGTCAAGATCAATGATCTTTTCTTTAGGTTGTAATGTGGCCTGGCTCAGGGTACAAATTTAATAGAATATTTATTTTGACTCAAATGTACACTCAAAATGATAACAACCTATTTTGTTCAATGGAACTTTATTTCTTTCTAAAATAATTTCATGTTTGCTTTAGTCTTTTTCATAATCTTGTTTTCATAGCTCCCCCAAACTTGTTTCATCATAAGGAGTGCAATACCTACTCATACATATAGACTTTTGCAAAAGTAAATAGTTCAGCTTTTAAAGATAGTACTGAAACAGATATAATCCTCTTTTTATTTCTCTTTTTCTCATTTTTTCATAAAACAATTCTAATACATCAAAATTAAACTGATGACACATATACTTCAATGTTAGAATTCCTTCTTTCTTTCACATCTCAAAATGCATAGTATTAAACCATGAATGTACATAAACGGGTGCAATTTATAAAAGGATAATTGGTTTATATGATGTTCGGGTTCATATCAAGAAAATAGGCTATAAGGCACAAAATTGGTTACAAATGGTGAGTATGTCTCGGACCGGCCTTTTGGTTATGGCTAAAACAATTTTGACCTATGTCATTTCCTTCCTAAAGTTCTTTCAAAGTAATTTTCAAGATAGATTTGATTATTTCAAGGGTTCATGGGAAGTTTATTCTATTTGTAATTTGGCTTCCACTCTTTACTTTCTCAGTTTCAGATTCTCAATCTACCTAAAACTAAAAGGTTCCATAAAAGTCAAATTTCAGATAAACCAAGCATAGAGACTGTTTGAGCATACCCTAGTTCTCTGTCTCATTGCTCTATAAGAACTTCAAATGTCATTGGTCACTTAGTGAAGGTTTCAATCATTATGGTATAAATCTAACCTAATTGACTCATACTATATGTTCCTAACATGATCCTAAAACATGCAAGACAAAACATCTTAAAGAATAGACATGAAATAAAAAGGAAAAACTAAACCTGACATGTTGAAGAGATTCACACCCTCAAACTTGAATAGTGCCTTGTCCTCAAGAGCACACTGACACACATAAACGGGAGATCAAACATAAAAGATATGCATACACAAAGGTAGAAAAGTTATTTTGGATTGCATAAAAGATTTAGGCAAATAGATTAATATAAAGAGTCAAACAAATCAGAAATGTATACAAATGCAAAGAAAAATGAAAGAAAATATAACACAAAAGAAAAAATAAATCAGAAAACATCTCAAAAAACTTCAGCCTCTGTGATGAAGTCATTATCGTCAGCTCCATCATTGTCGTCATCATCATCATCGGCAACATCATTGGATGGAAGAGCACAACACATCATATCCATGTATGACATGAAGCAGGGGGGAGGAGGATTAGTCTGCACCTTAGCCAGGCTATCATTGTGTAACCACTATGTGATGTAGGCTAGGCAATGCATGACAGCGTGCAAATTTGGGGATTGTGGAGTAGATGAAGAAGGTGCTGCAGCAGTGGATGATGAAGGTGGGGCTACAGTAGATGGAATAGGATCTATAGTAGTAGGAGAAGGATCAACTAGATGCTTTGAAGACTTTGCATTAGCCTTCCTCTTCTTGGCAAGAGCAGTAGTGAGCATATTTACAGCTATGTGATCCATCATCTTTAGTAGGGGTCATTCCTCTCCCAGGCTACCCCTACCCTTCTACACAGCTTAGTGATTAGAGTAGGGTGGGGCAAACCTAAATTAGTCGTGTCAATGGCTGATTGAATGGAGCTAGAAATAATGGAACCAATGTTAACTGGGAGCCCCTTTGTCATGCAGTAGACCAAAACTGCGCTATCTACAATGACCTTGTTAATAGCTAGAGATGGGAGAAGGTTAGCACAAACCAAGTATAACCAAACCTTTGTTGCTGTGTAGAATGTACTCTTGACTAAGCTCACTGGCTTGTCATTGTAACAAGATCAAGAATCTCCCTTCACATATAGTGTCCTCAGCACATCCTCTACATCAAACTAAGGTAGTAGGGCATAGCACTCACCAAGGGAATCAGCTAGTAGCCCGTAGACCTCGTTGATCATAGCAACACTAAAGTGGACCCACTTGTTGCGGACCCAGACAATTGAATCGTCCCTCTTTGCTACATTGGCATAGAACTCCTAGACAAATGCGATGACAATAGCAGAAGGGGCACTGATGAGCCCTAGCCAATAACAGGAGGCAACCACAACATCGATCCTCAAGTTGCACTCTTCCGGCATCAGCATGATTCCCCTCTCTGGAATCAACTGTTTGCTATAATACCCTAAAAACTCCGTACCAAATGAAACAAAATTCAAGGCCTATTTAATGAAATTTGGGTGCAAAATGAAACTGAGCTCGCTTCAGGGCTAAATTTGGTAAGTTCTAAAATTTTCATTTAGGAATCCAAAATCACTTGAAATTAAGGAAAGTGACTTGAACCGGCCAATTGAATAACATATCCGAAAATTAGCTCAATTGGTCAGGATTAGGTATCTCATTTGCAAACACCCTTCAGGGGTTTTAAATTAGGAAAGAAATAAAATTTAGGGTACTTTAAGGATTCAGAATGACCCGAAATTCCATGGAATGGCATAAACTAAGAGAAGATTTATTTTCTCACGAGGACGTCCAAGACCAATTTAGGAGGCTTCTAGAATGATCTGATTCTCTGAAATTTAATTAGAAATATCCTAAGGAATATTCCTTTGAACCTTGAGAAAATTGGCAAGTTTGGTGATCCTTACACATACTTGCCTTTTCTCTATTTAAGTGTTTGGAAACTTGCCCAAACAATGGGAGCTGCCCTAGCTGCCAATGGACATCCCTTAGTGTGTATGAAAACTATAAATACCCCTTGTAGTGCTCACAAATCATTCATTCCAAAGAGCAAGAGAAAACGTCCCTAGTGCTCTCTCTTCTTCTCCTTTCTTCTTCTTCTTCTTCTTTCTTGCAATTTCTTTGTATGCTTTAGAGAAAAGTTCTAGTTCTAGTATTTCTAAGATATTTGAAGTGATCATGTTGGAGTTTGAAGAGCCAAAGCTTACAGAAACCTTTGCCGAAATTTTCAAAGAGAAATGTCTTGAGGTGGAAGTTGCTCTCTTAAACCTTTTTCATATTTAAGCTATTAGCATGTCCATTTCGATTGATTTGTTTTTCTAAAAATTTTAAATGTTTAGTTTTAATTTTCTGTTTCCATTCATGCAATGTTTCAGATTGATAGATGTTTAAGATCATGCCTATTTTTATGATCGTTCATGGTAGTATCATGTTTAGGGATGAGTTCCAAGTTTTGGTGCATGATTTTGAATGATGAATGAGTTGTTTCATGTATTCTTAAATTTTGAAATTTATTTTTCAGTTTACTGTATGATCTAAAATATTATTATTATTTCTTGAACATGAGATCTAAGATGAGAAAAATAGTGATACAAACCATGTACCATCATGTTATTTGAGTACCACTACAGGTGTTCTCTTTTTATGATTAGTTCATGAGGTTTATAATACCCAAGTGATTGGTTGGTGGGTTAGAATCCCTAAGTCCAAAGTCCAATGAAATAGACTAAGAAAAGTTATACTTCACTCGAAGGAGTCACTTGGTTGAGAACATCAAGGGTTAAAAAACTCTTTTGATCTAAATTATAACTTACGCAATTTAAATGTTTGAAACGCCCTAATTCTTGAAAGTGGTTGAAATATGAGGTAGTTTTTTAAGATCCATTGAGCTTTGTACTCACCCTTCCTTTAACATTTTTCAGGAATTTGAACTTGTGAAGAAGAATGTGGGACACCTCCCTTTTAGTGTCCTTTTATCTTAAAATTTTATATATAGCGCATGTTTGCCTACTTATGTCTTTAATTCCACTGTAAACATTTTTATGTACTCTTCTT
Source organism: Tinospora cordifolia (assembly GCA_030144865.1). Classification (NCBI taxonomy): domain Eukaryota; kingdom Viridiplantae; phylum Streptophyta; class Magnoliopsida; order Ranunculales; family Menispermaceae; genus Tinospora; species Tinospora cordifolia. The sequence goes on from JAJIYU010005784.1 coordinate 5,717, forward strand.
TACGATTAAATAAAGAGTATGAATTTCCTTTTATCTCTTATAATGTAGCCTTGTACGTTTTTTTTTATTTAAAGCATGGGATATTGGGATTAGAAAGTCAAGTGTATTTCACTTGTAAAGTAACACCGACCCGACTCGCCAATTGGTTAAGTCCATTGTAAAAATGGGTAAGTCCATTGACTAAATGGTTATGTCCAATTAAGAACACAGGGGTCGAAGTGTTACAAAGGTAGTATTAGAGCTCAGTCAATAGATGTACTGGGCAAGAATTAGAAAGTTACTCTGATACCAAAGGTGACATCAGAGCCTAGGCATTAGTTGCTGGGCCAAATTAGAAAGTTTCCTCTGATACCAATGGTGGTATTAGAGCCTAGGCTTTAGGTGCCTTGGGCTAGAAATAGAAAGTAAACCATTAGTTGATTGACAAGAATTAGAAACCCTAATTAAGTGTTAGTCATTTTGATTGCCCTACCTTCTATTTTAAAATTGAAAAAAGTTTTTAAAAAATGTTTTAAAAAAGGAAATAAATATTTTTGAAATAATTTGTTTGGATACAAAGACTATAAGTTGAGTTGATAGTGGGTAAGCCTTGTCCCGAGTAAAGTTAAACAATGGAAGGGAGGTGGGTTATCTTGCCCTAGAAAGCACGATTACTAAGTAGACTTCGGTTTCACTGTCCGATTTGGAGATCGTCCCACCAGCTTATATGAGTAGTGGGAGTTGAAGAACACCCTTACTTTCTATAGAAAAAAATTAGAAGGTTAGAAAACTAGGGCAAGAAATTTGAAGATGGCAAAGGTGGTATCCTGACTAGACAAAAGTTGTGAGTTAACCAGATCAAACCATAGATCCAGATAATAGACATTAGATAGAAATGAGTGTAGCAATGAGTGGAAAAGTGGATCAAAAGCATAAATCTCTAGAACATGAGTAGAAACAAACATTGTGTGAAAATAGAAAATTGTTTGATCAAGGCATGGGATCGGGAAGCTTCTATATCTTTTGGTTTCTATGTAGTATGGGATGCATAGGAATTCGAGGGTATGGAAGAATCTTGGACTTCGAGAATGATGGGCCATGTATGGTGAATGATCGGTAGTTGTGGAAGAACGAGTTTCTCTATGCTCAAAGGGATGGGGCAGTTGGATATAGTGTGCTCGAGAACCATAGTTATCGAGCAATTCACAAAATTGTTTCGATGTGACTCTATTCTAGGCGAAAATCTAAGTGGAAGGGGTAGAGTGGGATGTGACACTTGAACCTAGAAGCTTAGGTGGAAGCTCAGAACTTTGTTGTGCTAGCTTGACTATATGATTGTTTGAAGAGCATGTTGTAATGTTTACTTTCTTTGAAACCACATCCTATACCCACGTATGAAAAAAAATTAGAAGAAAAACCTTTAGGCCACTGAATGAATTGAGAACCTAGAGTCATCATAGTACGAATGTTTACCGAATATCGATGATTAACTCGATTTATAGCAAATGGCTGGAACAAGAAGACACCCTACCCGATCGACTGCCTCATATGAGACTGAGCAAGTAGAGCAAGGATTGCTAGTTAGAATTGAGTCCAGGCTGGAGGCAATGATGACTGAGATGTCTCAGTGAGTACTAGACCAACTAATGAGGGTTTTACCAAAAATGATCTAGCAAGCGGCACCACAGCAGCAGGTACCTGAACCTCTTCCGGTTCACCACCAGCACTAGTACCACAAGAATGTCCAAGGAACCAAGAAGAGCAGGAAGATTCGAAACAAATGAAGTTCTTGATTGATCTACAAAAGCTTAACCTTCCATCTTTTGATGGTACCTAGACCTGCATCTAGGCCGATAACTGGTACCAAGAGATGGAAGAACTGTTAAACGTACTGAAGGTGACAGGCACATGATGAGTAGTACTAGCCACACACCATTTCAAGGAACTAGCCCGAGGATCGTGGAGAATGATGCAATTGGACCCCAATACTGACACTGAAGCAATGGACTGGGAGGAGCTCAAAAAGCTCTTCTATGAAAAGTTTTTCCCTAAAGCAACCCTTCAAAAGCTTTAGGATCACATTGTCAAGCTCAATCAAAGAGACCTGACGGTGATCGAGTATGAGAGGAAGTTCATAGAGTTAGCCAGGTTTTCCCTAGATATGATCAGAGGGGGAGAAAATGAAGGCCATTATGTTTGCACAAGGTCTCAAGATTGAGATCCGGAAGGTGCTTATGACATTTGACCTCCAAACTTACAAGGAAGTAGTTGAATGGGCTCTAGTTTTAGAGCAAGAACTCAATCGGGACCAAAGGTTGAGGGGAACAAATAAGCGGCCGAGGAATGAGAAGGACAAACAAGGGGCCCATAAGAAGAACAAGAATGGAAAGGCCCCACAGGGACAGGGGCAGAATAAGGGAGAGGCAAGGGAGCAGGGAAAGAGGTTGGGGTTGTGTTACCTATGCAGACAGAGGGGCCATCTTGCTAGAGACTGCTCGACTGCACTAGCCCATGTTTCCCAACAACAACAACAACAACCGCATAACACTAAGGAAAGAGGTAAGAATGATCATTATCAGGGCAGACAACAACAACAAAATGCCAACTGGAGGCAAAATCAAGGTCGCGGGCAGAACCAGGCCAGAGTGTTTGTTGTTGAAGCTCAAGAAGATCAAGACCTACCCTAGAGACCCTAGTAAAAAATATTAGGAGAACTTGATTAACCCTTTATTTAAAATTGTTATATGTTTGCATTTATGAATTTTATGCTTTGATAAGGTTTTGTACCTATCCTTTCAAAAAATGAAATTTATTCCCTTAAGAATCCTTGTTGGTACATTTTGAAGGTTCAAAATAGAAAGCATGGGAATAGAAAGTGTTAGTAATAACCTGAGACTTGCTATGTGGTCGAGTCCACTGATACGAAGGTGGGATATGACAAAGAAACTTTGACCTTCAAATAGATTGAGAACTTTAGGCTAGGTATGACCCTAAATGAAAAACGAGCCTGTCCCTACAACATATCTTGCCCACCGGATCTTTTGCTATCAGATCAGGGGTGAACAAAGGCAAGATGAATAGCTCACAAACCTAATAGAGGAGATTAAATAAGATAAGCATACTGACCTTAGGTTAGATGCGGAAGATACCCTAAGACTTAGGGAGAAAACACTGTATGGGTAATTGTGGATCATCTCACTAAAGTGGTTTAGTTCTTGCCAATCAGATCCACTGATCAAGTCAGTAAGACTGAGAGAGTCACTCGAACATTAGAGGATATGTTAAGGTCTTATGTCTTAGAACTTAAAAGAAAAATGGAGGAAGTATGAACCTGACGTTCAAGATGATACTACTTACGAGAAAACAATAGTCAGCATCCTCGATTACAAGTTAAAGAGTCTAAGAACGAAGGACATTTCGTTAGTGAAAGTGTTGTGGAAACATCATGGGGTGGAAGAAGCAACCTGGGAACTAGAAAGCAAAATAAAGACAAAGTATCCACACCTTTTCAATAGAAATTTGTAACTATGTGCAAATTTCGAGGATGAAATTTTTGTAAGGAGGGTAAGTTTTAATACCCTAAAAACTTCGTATCAAATGAAACAAAATTTAAGGTCTATTCAGTGAAATTTGGGTGCAAAATGAAATCGAGCTCATTTCAAGGATAAATTTGGCAAGTTCTAAAGCTCTCATTTAGGAATCCAAAATCACCTGCAATGAAGCAAAGTGACTTGAACCGGCAGATTGAATAACATATTGGAAAATTAGCTCAATTGGTCAGGATTAAGGCTTTCATTTGCCAAACACCCTTCAAGGGTTCTAAATTAGGAAAAAAATAAAATTTAGGGTACTTCAAGGATTCAGAATGATCCAAAATTCTATGGGCTGGCATAAACTAACAAGACACATGACATATCCAAAAGTCGAGACAATTAGCCAAGATTCAGGTAAAATGCCTTCAACGGGCTCTAAATAAGGAAGGTTTCTAAGGAAAAATACCTTGGGCCAAAGTATACCTTAAAATTTGTGTTTTGATCATGTGGTTCCAAAAATACAGGTTATACACCTAAATTCCTTGTGAATAAGAAAATATTTAAAATTTAAAAATCCATGTGAAACCATGAAGGCATAGCCACTCAGAGTATGTGCAAGTCACATTTGTGGAACACTGTGATCCTGTGCAACCCCACCCTACCAAATCACCTAGGAATGTCTTGCCTAATTCGAACACATGTAAAATTATCTTATGCACCACATTGATGATTCAGTACACCCACAAGAGGCGTCGTCACCTATAGAAATCCATAAAAGGATGATCCCATCTACACCATGTAGTTATTACGTGCACCTCGTTGCCAATTAAGCCAAAATCGACCCACATGTGTTTATGTGTGAGTTTGCACATGTGACAATCCTTATTAGAAGATTCTAGAACAAGAAAGATACTCTCTGATCTCATCCTAGCTATCACCTTTAAATGATAAAAATTAAGATGGAAATTGTATATGTATTGATCTCATGCACACATGGCGCCAAGATTGAGGATTTCTCTCCAAGAACGCCCAAATTTGATTCTAGCTTAAAAGGGAGAGTTTCCTTGTGCAAGATTTGAAAATTAGAGTGTAATATGGTGTCTCTCATGCTTTGATAGCATGCTCATCACTAGCTGGACGCTTGCCTTATTGGACATTTGTGATGAGCAAGCAAGAGAATAAAAAAGGAAAAACAATAAGAGAAGATTTATTCTCTCAAGAGGACATCCAAGATGAATTTAGGAGGCTTCTAGAATGATCTGATTCTTTGAAATTTAATTAGAAATATCCTAAGGAATATTTCTTTGAACCTTGAGAAAATTGGCAAATTTGGTGATCCTTGCACATACTTGCCTTTTCTCTATTTAAGTGTTTGGAAACTTGCCCAAACAATGAGAGCTGCCCAAAGATCTGCCCATGGACGTCTCTTAGTGTGTTTGAAAACTATAATTACCCCTTGATGTGCTCACACATCATTCATTCCAAAGAGCAAGAGAAAACGTCCCTATTGCCCTCTCTTCTTCTCCTTTTTCTTCTTTTTCTTCTTGTCGTTTCTTTGTATGCTTTAAAGGAGAGTTCTAGTTATAGTATTTTCTGAGATATTTGGAGTCATCTTGCTAGAGTTTGAAGAGCAAAAGCTTAAGGGAACCTCTATTGAAATTTTCAGAGAAAAATGTCTTGAGGTGGAAGTTGCCCTCTTAAACCTTTTTCATATTTAAGCTATTAGCATGTCCATTTAGATTGATTTGTTTTTCTAAAAAATTTAAATGTTTAGTTTCAATTTTCTATTCCCATTTATGCAATGTTTCAGATTCATAAATGTTTAAGATCATGCCTATTTTTATGATCATTCATGGTAATATCATGTTGGGATGAGTTCCAAGTTTTGGTGCATGATTTTGAATAATGAATGAGTTGTTTCATGTGTTCTTAAATTCTGAAATTTATTTTCTAGTTTATTGTATGATTTGGAATATTATTATTATCTCTTGAACATGAGATCTAAGATGAAAAAAATAGTGATACAAACCATGTACCATCATAGTTGTTAGAGTAACACTATAGATGTTCTCTTTTTATGATTAGTTTATGAGGTTTATAATACCTAAGTGATTGGTTGCTGGGTTAGAATCTCTAACTCCAAAGTCCAATGAAATAGAGTAAGAAATTTCATATTTGACTCTAAGGAGTCATTTAATTGAGAACATCAAGGATTAAAAAAATTCTTTTGGTCTAAATTACAACTTACACAATCTAAACGTTTGAAACGCCCTAATTCTTGAAAGTGGTTGACATATGTATATGTTAATGTCTTGAATATGAGATTGTTGTTTAAGATCCACTGAGCTTTATGCTCACCCTTCCTTTAATATATTTCTGTAATTTGAACTTGTGTAGAAGAATGCGGGACGCCTCCCTTTTAGTGTCCTTTTATCTTAAAATTTTCTATATAGGGCATGTTTGCCCACTTATGTCTTTAATTTTGCTGTAAACATTTTTATGTACTCTTCTTTATGATTAAATAAAGAGTATGAATTCCTTTTATCTCTTATAATGTAGCCTCATACATTTCTTTAATTTAAGGCATGGGATATTGGGATTAGAAGGTCAGGTGTGTGTCACTTGTAAAGTAACATCGGCCCGGCCCGCCAACTGGTTAAGTCTATTGTCAAAATGGGTATGTCCATTGACTAAATGGTTAAGTCCAATTAAGAACATGAGGGTCGGGGTGTTACATCTACTGCTCTTAATAATATTATATCGTTGCTTGGCTACAACTGACCTGAAGTGATGTTTATCTTCAGGAGTAGGAGGGGATTGGGCTTTTTTCCACTTTGATGCAGGGTGCTTCATTCTAGGTGGTCTGCAAGCAATGTTAGTAGGCAAGGAAAACTTCTATTAATAAGAAACAGAGCATTTAAATAGAGCAATAAATAGAGCAATAGCAAGCTATTTTCATAGTGGATTATTTACTCAAAAAATCATTGATAGATGCATTTGCAACAATAAAACTAGTCTAAGATCCAAATAGAGCCCAAATAACTATCAGATAATAAAAAACAACCATAGCATTGCAAGTATTCATGTCTTCTCTGTTGAATACTATATGCACATCAAAAACCATCTAGTCATTCAAATAGAAGAAGCAAAGAGTAACATTACATCAATCATAGTAAGTTTAGGCTTGCATCAATGCAAAACTAGAAATGAGCCATAGAAAAAAAATGAATGAAGAATAAACTTGAAGAACTTGAAATGAAATGCTACATAATGCATGAAACAATCCTAAATGCAAGCTTAGAGAATGGAAATAACCTAAAATGAAACAAAATAAATTACATTGTTGCTTGGAAATGAAGAAATGCTCAAAGAAACATTTCGAATGCAGAGAGATTAAGAGAAAATCCGGTCAAAATGAGTAAGATGACCGCGATTTTGCCTTTAAAAGACATAGTTACCCTGGTCACTGCATTAGTCGACCATGGTAATTGTATGTAAAATGTGAAAATGGTTGTTCAGGTTACCGTGATACATAGACCGTGACAACCCCAGTTCATGGGTCATGGTGTACTGGTGACTGCGGTCACCAGAAGACATTTCTTGGTATTGTTTGGTAATCGTGGCCACTAGAACGATTTCTTCACTGTGCTTTCTGGTGATCGTGGTCACAGAATGCTATTCTTATCACTAATTCTAGTGACCACTGGCACTAAGTCTTAAACACCAAAGATATAGAAAATGAAAGAATAAAAAACATACAGTAACGTACATCCTAGAAAATTTAAAAATCATAAACGAAATAAGTACGAGAATAAAAATGAACAGTGGGTTGCCTCCCACTCAGCGCTATGTTTAACGTTGTTAGCTTGACGTGGATACGATGTTTTATTCCTTCAGTTCTATTAGCTCCACCGTCTGCTTTGGTCCTCTATAAAATATCTTCAATCTCTAACTATTCACCTTGAATTTATGGCCATCTAGTAGGCTTTGAACTTCCACTGCACCATATGGGAACACGTGTGACAAGGAAAGGGCCTGACTAGTGAGATTTAAGCTTGCCCAAAAACAAATAGAGTCTTGAATTGAATAGTAATACTTGTTGTCTCGGTTTGAACTCTTTCTTCTCAATGAGCTTGTCATACTATTTCTTTGTTCTTTCCTTGTATATAGTGCTATTCTCAAAAACATTGCACCGAAATTCTTCAAGTTCTATCAACTGGAGTAGACGATTCTCCCCACAAGCTTTCGCATCAAAGTTGAGCTTCTTTATTGCTCAATAAGCTCGATGCTCTATATCGCATGGCAGGTGACAAGATTTTTCATATAACAATTGATACAGGGACATGCCAATGGGAGTTTTGAAGGCTGTTCTGTATGCCCATAGTGCATTAACCAATTTCAGGGCCTAATCCTTGCGGTTAGTCCCAACTGTCTTCTGCAATATAACCTTGATTTCTCGATTCAACACTTTAGCTTGTCCATTGGTTTGAGGATGATAAGGTAAGGAAACTTTGTGTCGCACACCATACTTGGTTAAAAGGTTATTGAATATTTTGTGCAGAAATGCATACTTTCATCACTCACAATTGCTCTTGGCATGCCAAAACGAGACAAGATGTTACAAGAAAGGAATTTCAACAGTACCCTGGCTTTATTTTGGTTGTGACAATTGCTTCAACCCATTTGGAAACATAATCAACGACCAACAATATATATTTTTTCCCATCAGATGTTGGGAAGGGTCCCATGAAGTCTATACCCCATACATCAAATAATTCAACTTCCACAAAAGATATAAGAGGCATCTCATTCTTTTTTGAAATGTTACCCTATTTTTGGTACATTTCACATGTCTTCACAAACTGGTAAGCATCCTTCAGCATAGTGGGCCCATAAAACCCACTCTCAAAAACATGTCGGGTAGTTCATTGATGGCTGTAATGATCGCTATATGGTGAGGCATGGCAATCATGAAGAACTTTGTTAATTTCAACTTTCAGAATGCATTGGCAAATTACTTTGTTAGCATACCTCCGATAGAGATAGGGATCATCCCATAAATAGAACTTAGCTTCATGTAAGAAGTGCTTGAGGCGAGCATGAGATAAATCTGGTGGGGTAGTGCCGGTGGCTCTATAATTAGGGAAATTTGCATACCATGGTGAACTATCACTAATAGTTAAGACATGTTCATCAGGAAAGAGCTCAACTATGCTCTTTGGATCTTTAATGGCTTCATTAGATAGGAGAGACAAGTGATCAACTACCACATTCTTTATACCTTTCTTATTTATCACCTCAATATCAAACTCTTGCAGTAAAAGGATACATCTAATAAGACGAGGCTTCGCATCCTTCTTACTAAAGAGCTCACGAATTGCGAAGTGATTAGTAAAACCTAGACATGAAAACCCACCCTGTAAGAGCGAAACTTATCAGATGCAAAAACAACAGCTAACAACTGTTTTTAGTAGTAATCTAGTTCTTTTGTGCATCATCTACGTCTTGCTTGCATAGTATATAGCTTTAAACATCTTGGCACGTCTTTGTCCCAACACAGCACCAACGACACAATTACTGGCATCACACATTATTTCAAAAGGCTCTCCCCAAACTAGCGTAAACATAATAGGAGTCGATATTGTTGCCTCCTTTAATGTATTGAAAGCTTCAAAACATTCAACATTGAAGTTGAATTCAGCTTCATTCTTAAGTAAACTGCATAGGGGTCGAGTGATTTGAAAGAAGTTCTTTATGAAGCGATGATAGAAACCCGTATGCCCCAAGAAACTACACACTTCTCGAATAGATGTAGGTGTTGTCAAGTTCACAATAACTTGGATCTTCACACGGTCCACCTCAAGTCCATCTACCAAAACTTTATAGCCCAAAACAATACCCTCTTGAACCATAAAATGACATTTTTCCCAATTAAGTACCAAGTTCTTCTCCTCATAGCGGAAGAGAACTTTCTCCAAATTAAATAGACAGCCATCAAAAGTAGCACCAAACACAGCAAAATCATCCATAAATACCTCCATGATGTCTTCTATCATATCTGCAGAGATTGCCATCATACATCTCTGAAAGGTGGCTGGTGTGTTGCAAAGACCAAATGACCTTCTATGGCACGCATAAGTCCCATATAGACAATTGAAAGTTGTCTTCTCTTTGATCTTCTGGTGCAATGACAATCTGGTTGTACCCTGAGTACCTGTCCAAGAAGGAGTAGAAGTCATACCCAGCAATCCAGTGTAGCATTTGATCCACAAATGGCAAAGGGAAATTCCAGTTGGCCTTGTTTAGTTTTCTATGATCAATGCACACATACCACCCTGTAGTAGTTCTTGAAGCAATAGTCTCCTACTATTCATTAGTAACCATAGCGATTCCTCCGTTCTTTGGCACCACATGAATAGGGCTAACCCAATGTGAATTTGAAATGGCATAGATGATGCTTGCCTTCAACCACTTCATCACCACTTCCTTTATTATTGGGTTAAATGTTCGCTATTACTCCACTGTAGGCTTATGAGAATCTTCCATTAAGATTTTGTGCATACAAATGGCTGGACTTATATCTCTAATATTTTCAATTGTCCACCCAATGGTAGACTTGTGGTCTTTAAGCACTCGTAATAGTTTTTCTTCTTGGACAGATGTTAATGAAGAAGAAATAATAACTGGTAGGGATAGTGTTCCACCCAAATAGGCGTATTTTAGATGCTCAAGAAGGGGTTTCAGGTTAATGGCCTTATAAACATCTTGAAGGTTTTCAGATTGGGTGGCATCAAACAAGGGAGTGTGTGGGCTATTAGGCTCAAGTGGAGAGGCTTCCAAAGCTAGAACAATTATCTTATCATCTTCAGTCATGGGTTGGGGAAAGGAAAGAGAACGAGAGATACACCCAACCAAGTCATCTTAGGAGCTAAGTTCATTTACTATTTCAACAATGCAAGAATTGATAACTTCAATTCTCTTGAATTCATGTAGATAATTGGGGTAGTGCATAGCCTTGTAGAGGTTGAAAACCACTTTTTCTTCATTCACCCTCAAAGTGAGTTCACCTTTATGTACATCTATCAATTCATGGCTTGTAGCTAGGAATGGTCTCCCAAGAATCAACAAAATCTTACCATCTTCTTCCATGTCTAAAACCACAAAGTCAACAAGAAAAATGAATTTATCCACCTTGACCAAGACATCTTCAATTATGCCTCTTGGATATGTCAGAGATCTATCTCAAAGTTGAAGAATTATTGTGGTTAGTTTGATCTTTGACATGCCCAACCTCTTGCACACTAACATGGGCATAAGATTTATGCTTGCCCCCAAATCACAGAGTGCCTTCTTAAAGATTTCAGACCCAATGTTATAGGGTATGGTGAAGCTTCCTGGATCTTTTAACTTTTGGGAAAGTTTTCTTTGAAAGATTGCACCGCATTCTTCAGTCAGCTTCACTATTTCGAAGTCTTTTAGCCTTTTCTTCTTTGACATGATCTCCGTCATAAATTTTGCATAATTGGGCATTTGCTGTAGAGCTTCTGCAAAGGGAAGGTTGATATGGATCTTCTTGAACATTTCCAAAAACTTAGCAAATTGATCATCTAGCTTCTTCTTTTGAAACCTTTGGGGAAATGACAATGGTGGAGGTTCAAGGATTTTGCCCCCTTGAATAGTGATCCCCTTAGGTTTCCCTCGTGATTTTTGTAGTACCTCAAGTTGTACAGTTGGTTGACTTGGAGCTTCCTTTTTAGAACTGTTAGTATCTTAAACTTTAGTAGATGGATTGACTGGATAAGGTGGACTTGCTACCTCTTTCCCACTTCTTGTCATCACTGCTTTGCAACCCTCCTTGGGATTTACTTGAGTGTCACTAGGAAAGGAATTGCGCTGCTGATTTGACACTACATGTGCTAGCTATCACACTTGGATTTCTAAACACTTGACTATGGCATTCATGTTTTCTATTTGAATCTCAATACCAGAGACTTTACTATCATTCTTGTCCACTCTCCCTATCAGCTCTTTGAAGAACCTTGAGTGCATGTTCATCATTTCATCAAGATTTTCTTCTAAGGACGGTTTCTTATCTTGTAAGGGTTGTTGTGGCACAAATCCTAGTGGAAGTTGTTGAACATTTCTACTGTTTCCATAAGAAAAGTTCTCATGATTTCTAATTCCTAGATGATAGTCTTTGGAATATTGTATCCCCCAGATGGACCTTGGTACCCACTAAATCTTTTCATGGCGTTCAGTTTCTCAATGGAAGCTTTTCTACTATAAGATACTTTGTTGGCTTCTACAATTGACTAAACTTGCTGATTTGGCTAATTCTAACAATGCTCACTGCAGCTCTTTTCTTCTACCAAGTTCAATCTATGAGTTATGGTGGCAATTTGAGCATCTAAAACATTTATGTCATCAACCTCATGAATTCCCACCCTCTTTGCTATTCCTTTTTCTGTGCCATGGCCATATGCATTTGCTGCCTTGTTTTCAATGAGTTGGGTGGCATTAGTAGTGGACTTTCCCATCAATGAACCTTCAGCTGCAGAATCTACCAAGGCCTAAGTAGGTGGAGTGAGTCCACTTTAGAACATCTAAATTTGAAGCCAAGGGAGATATCTATGTTGTGGGCATAGCCTCAATAGTTCCTTGAACCTTTCTCATGCTTCATATAGAGATTCAAATTCGAATTGCTTGAAGGAATTGATCTCACCCAGCAATTGACATACTTTAGTGGGTGTGAAATATTTTTGGAAGAATTTCTGACCCATTTCCTCCCATATTGTAATGTTTGTTAGAAGCAATGTCTATAGCCAATTCCTAGCTTTATCCCTTAGAGACAAAGGGAAAAGGCTCAGCCTTAACTAGTCTTCTGTCATCCCGTTCATCTTGACCGTATCACAAATCTCCATGAAAAGATTGAGGTGAGCCATAGGATCTTCTATTGTTTAACCCCCAAACTGCTACTTTTGCAGCATTGTAATCAAGGAGGGCTTTAGCTCACAATTGTTTGCATTTATCAATGTCCTAGCTATGCCAAAGTAATTGTTGTTCAGAACAAGTTTGAAGAAATATTGTAGTAGTGGATCTCTATTGTTCCCCACACCAGAAGTTCGACTGTTAGCTATAGTTGATACTCATCCTTTGGCTTCCAACTGAATCTGATTTATGGTCTTGAACAAAACTGGATCGTATGCTTCATAAGGATCTCTACTCATGCAACCCTAAAAAGCCACAAGAAAATACAAGATCAAGTGTATGCAATGAAGTTAAAAGGAAATCTAAGCAATCAACACAAAAATAAAAAGTAAAAATTTTGCCTTAATTAAAACTAAACCAAGTTCAATTGGTTTTAAGATAATTAACGTCCTTCCTCGGCAACGGTGCCAAGAACTTGTTGGCAACCCCGCAAGTGTATGGGATCGCAATAGTAATAACCGGTAAAAACTAGGTATCATCCTCGGGGAATAAAATTTAGTTAGCTATCTTAAATTTGAATCTAATGTTAGCATTCACTTTATTAAGGCTCGTAATAGAGTTTGATTTCTTTGAATCCGAATTAAAATTAAAAACTATAGAAAGAAATAAAAATTTGTTTCAAAAAATATGTTGAATGATTGTCTTGGATAGTAAATTTTTTTGTTCTCACCTTCAATTTCTATTCCACTTTATTAAACTTCTAGTATTTTAGGTTCTAGCACTTCTCATCAAGGCCCTCTCCTGTGGCACATCAATACCTATTAGTATTGTTCCCTAATACCCTCTTTCAAGGTGCACAGTTAACAACCTAATGCTTTGTGAATAATAATCACGTGCAACCCCCTAAATAGTCGACAACCTTCCGGTCAGTCAACTAATATAGGTCTATATTATGATATTCTAACCATTAAACTCTCTCCCGAGTTAGTTTAATAGTTTGAGATCATAATGTTCATGGCTAGTAAACATTAAGCATTAAATACACAGAATATAAAACTATGCATCAAAATCAATTAATTGGAATATGAAATCTTAGGATCCTGTATCATAAATTTACATCCTAAGCTTAGAGATTAACTAGCCTCACATTGCAATAAGCTCAAACATCAAAGAATAATAAATACAAGGTAACATACTAAAAACTTAATCCTTGGTCTTCAATCCTTTGTTGTTCTTCTTCTTTGTTTCTGTTCAGCCGTCAAAATCAACTAACTTTTGAAGTCCAGCATCCTTAAACCCTAATCTACTTTCCTATTTATAATAAATACACTTAAAAACCCTAAACAAAATTATAAATAAATTAATTAATTGCATTACCAAGGTCAATGACCACCGTCATCCTTGTCCCTAGTCGAAAACACAGATTTTTGGCATTCTATGAACCACAGTCACTGGATTGACATCATTTTCTTCACAATATGCAGCTTCTGGTTACCATGGTCACTAGTTAGATTACTGTGGTAACCAGTGATATGTCTTTCTACGGATTTTTGACTTTTCTCCAACTACCTCGGTCTTTGGTTCATGTACTGCGGTAATTGGTTACTTTTCCTTGATTTTAGCTTTTCTTTGCCTCTTTGTGTTGTGATTTTCTCTAGGCTTCGTTCTAGTCCTGTTATAACACCCAGACCCCCGTATTTTTCACTATGAGTGTTTGAACTTAACCACTATTGAAACAGTTATTGAAATGGTGGACTTAACCACAAGGTGGCCGGGTCCAGTGTTATTTTACAAGTGACACACACTTTGCCTTCTATTCTCAATATCCCATAATAAGAGGTAAAAGGAAATTCTAATCTTTATTAATTCATAAAGAGAAAAGTACATAATTTTTAATTAAAACAATTACAGTGGAATTCATAACAAAACTGGGCAAACTTTCCCTACATAGAAATTTGCAAATAAATTCAAAAGAGAAGCCTCAAGTCCTTGCTATTTCAATTTCTTGAAAAATGTTAAAGGAAGGGTGAGCACTAAGCTTAGTAGATCTTAAACAACCATTTTCATATTCAAATCACTATCACATCCATAATTTAAACACTTTAAAAAGTTAGGCGTTTCAAGCATCAAGATTGTGTAAAGTTGTAACTTAGACCAAAAGAGTTTTTCAACCCTTGATGTTCTCAATTGACTCCTTAGATTGAAATATGACATTTATTAGCCATTGTCATTGGACTTTGGACTTAGGGACTCTAACTCACCAGTCAATCACTTGGGTATTACAAACCTTATGAACTAATCATAAGAAGAGAACACCCATAGCAACCAATTGCCTATTATGATGGTACGTGGTTTGTGTTACCATCTTCTCATCCTATATCCCACATTCATGAAATATAAATAAAATTTTAGAATATAAGAACAAGCTAGAAATGATTTAAGAATTTAATAAATTGCAAAACAATTCATTCACCATTCAATATCATGCATCAAACTTTAGAATAACTCATAAACATGATACTAAAATGCAATGAGCATCATAAATGCATGATCTTGAATATTCATAAAAATTGAAACACACCCAAATACTGAAAAATAGAAGTGAAAACATGCCTCATGAATTTCAGAAAAACAAAAAAAATGTCACACAAGAAAGAGCATGCTAATGGCTCAAATATGAAAAGAGTGTTTAAGAAAGCAACTTCCACCTTAGATGAGATGTCTTCTCCAAATTCTAATGAACGTTTCCTTTACTTTGGCACTTTTGAATCTTAGCAACACAACTCTCTACTAATGACTAAATGCTGGAACTAAAAGTCTCTCACCTTTGCACAAAAGATACGAAAAGAAAAGAAGAAGAAGAAGTTTGAGAGCACTATTGTGAGGAATCTCTCTTGCTCTTGAAATGAGGAATTGTGTGCAACATAGGGGGGGTATTTATAGTTGCTCATGAGCATATGTGTAACACCCCGACCCCCGAATGTTAACTTGGAATTAACCATTTGTGGACATAACCACTGTTATAACAACTGTCGCAACAGTGGACTTAACCATGGGCCGGGTCCTATGTTACTTTACAAATGGCACACACTTGACTTTCTATTTCCAATATCCCATGCCTTAAATGTAAACACTAAACAAGGCTAGATTGTAGAGATAAAAGGAAATTCAAATCTTTATTTGATCATAAAGGAAAGTACACAACTTGGAATAAGGAAAATACTACAGCGGAAAGTTCATAAAACTTGGGCACATGCCCTACATGGAAAATTCAAAGAGACACTAAATGTGGACGTTCCACATGCTTCACCATAAGATCAAATCCCTGAAAAATGTTAGGGAAGGGTGAGCATAAAGCTCAGTGGATCTTAAACAACTATTTACACATTCAAAACATTAACACATCCATATTTCAAGTACTTTCACAAATTAGGCGTCTCAAGCATTGGATTTTTGTGTGAGTCATATCTTAGACCAAAAGAGTTTCTCAACCCTTGATGTTCCTCACTAAGTGCCTCCTAAGAGTGAAATATGGCATTAGCAAATTTC
>JAJIYU010005785.1:0-21737 GCA_030144865.1 Tinospora cordifolia
TCTAAATGCATATTATACTAAATATAAGCAAATACACTAACTTTTCTATTACACTAATGCATATTATACATAAAATACCTAAAATATAATTAGTCTGCTATGCAACTAACAACATTCTTTAGTATACTTTTCCAAAATCAAATCCTTTTGCAAATTCCAAAATTAATTTTCAAATTAACAAAACACCTGTATCCTAAGCTAGGTTTATATGCACGTACAATATGAGTGAAGTAAAGCACACGAACCAATTGGATAGAAAACTTGAAGATCAATGAATTTCTTGAAAGACATGTAACACCTTTGCTCCTAGTCCCACGTGTTCCTTGGCTGCGCATGGAGAAGACACGCCCACTCGATTGAAGAAGCCACTGCCGTATCATTTGTTGAGAGCTGGCAATGCTACCTCTTTCTTTCACAACTTTATTTTAAATCTCATTCAGTGAAACATTCCAATAAAATTTTTAATGTTAATTAGAAATAATTTCGAAAATAGACAATTTGTGTAACCATCTTTTTCTCAAGTAAATAAAATGATTTAATAGAAATATTTGGCCTGAAGGGCCCCAGTTCGACATTACATAATAATTTAGAATTTTTAGAAGTAAATCAAAATAATTAAAGCATCTGAAAGTCTATCAGTACAAAAAGGAAAAGAAAAGGAGCACATGCCTAATTCAAATTAAATACCAATGTTAAACAAAAGATATAGAAAACATGAAAACCTTCACAATGGGGTTTCAGCAAAATACTAGAGTCTTCCGTGGTGTTGGTCAACTCATACAGCTTCAAGGGTCACCTGAAAAAGAAAGGGGATGAGCTCGAGAGCCTAGTGGATCATACCTATACATCGCTAGCATTATTTAAACCAAAAAATATATATATGCAAGTACTTTCATTACATTAGGTGTTTCACACATTTAATTATTTTGTTGTAACCTAAGACTGGAAGAGTCCATAACCCTCTCGTAAGCTCCTGTGGTCTGGGAGCGAATTCGGGTACGCTATACAACTGTACCATTGGGACCAAAGTCCAAGGAAAGGGTAACACTCTACAACTATTATCAACTTCTGAAGACAATATCAGCTGTCACAAGCAACTCTCTAGTGGGGGTACCTATGATGCACTCATGGCTCATCCATCGCAAGGAGACATACGATGCACAGGTAGTTCATCCCTCTCACTGGTACATGCGTTCATAATCATCTCTTAATCTTCTTTAGTTTCACAATTCGTTCCAGTTCACACCAATTATCATTTGACATAAAAGTAAATTTCCAAATAAAAGAGATTTGCATGCTTGAACATTCAAGAAATGCTTCAATGGAACAATCTCCACGCAAGATATTAAAGCAAATAACCAGTCATCATGAATTCACATTACATCATTACAAACATGAATCAATAAAATATCCTAGCATGCTTCTAGTTACATTAAATAGAAACACGCATCATGTTTTTGCATTCAAATTCTAAATAAGGCTAGGGAGTGCAGTAATCCCACCCACCTGAATGTGCCAAAAATTTTCCTTGCGTCCCTTTGATGAGATATGTAGCTCAACCCTTTAATCTGGCAATAGAAAAATTAATGTAATGAATTTACTAGGCTCTTATCGCCTCTCAAACTTAAATAAAATAATCACAACCATAATACCCTCCTGAAATTCCCTTCAAGCTCTTAAATGAATAATTTCACTTAAATACGATTACTCCAACATTCAATATTTGCATTCAGATTCCTAATAAAGTCGATCTCCTATCTTTGAACCCCCAAACTTTGATAATATTTCTTTTCCTATCAAAATTGTCTATCCATATTAAAATAAATTTATTACAAACAAAATAAGACTTCTAAATGTCAAGATCTTAATTACAGGGTCCAAAAACCCCATTTTAACCTATAAAAGATCCTGGACCTCCAAAAATTCATTCTTACCAAATTTGATAGTTAATCCATAAAATAAAAGTCCTTCTAATGAGCCCAAAATTCCAATTATTCATTCAAGTTGAATTTAAAATAAATATTGGGCATTCACATTGAATTTTAAGCTGAATAATGAGACTTGGATATTTTCGGGGTACTCACGAGGCACTTATATATTTATTTATTTAAAATGAAAGCCCTCATGCGAGTGTACACGATTCATGGTCGTTACTCACGTTTTTCTTTCATTTCCAACATCCAAATAATTTTAAATAAATGACACGTTTCGAATAAATGCAAAGCTTTGCAAAATAAGATAAAAAATGCAAAGCTTTGTATGTGGTCACAAATGCGAAGGTTTCACATTCGCGAGCCTCGAATGCGAAACTCTTTTGTGTGGGGTTTGACTACGAAGGTCTCACATTTGCAAGCATCGAATGCGGAGGGATTGAAACACTCAAAATCTCATTTTTTACATTTATATCCAAACTAACATTACTCTATGTGTAACAAAATGAAATATTTGTAAAACAAAAACTCGTATACCTCTTCGCTATCGCATTTTCCTTTCATCCCCTTTTTGAAACTAGATTCGATCGCCTAAATCTATAACAAATCCAAATACTCACATTCAAGCTTCACATTACAACATTAATCTACCAAAACACCAACACAAATCATCCAAAACATCCATTAGAGGACAAAACGAAGCTCATCATATGTTCCTAACAGTTTCAAACACAACTCGCCAGATTTCTCCTTGTAGGGTGCATTCTTCACGGATTTGATTTTGAAGCCAACTGGAAAGGTTTTAGATGAGTGCAAAACCCTTAGATCTTGGCTAACAACTATTGAAAAATTTGTTTGGGGCTATTTTAATGAAGCTTGAAGAGCATCAATGGTTGGTACCATGAACAAGAACCAGATCTAGGGCTTCAATAGCATAGATATGAGTTTGAGAACATGAACACCTTCCTCCTTTCTTCAGTTCATTTTCTTCTTCTTCGCGGATAGCACCAGTAGCAAGGCTATTGTATTTTCCTCTTCTTTCTCACGCTGCAACGCAACAACAACGTCTTCTATTCGCCCAAATCGCACTACCAACAACATGGACGTGGCTGCAAATCTGGTTTATTCTTTTTCTTCCACGCACGAATGAACCAGCAGCAGCAGCTCATGCCTTCATCTTGGTTCGCGCAAACAACAACAAATCTGGTTTCATGTTCTTCTTCATCTTCACCAAAATCGCAACAACAAACTTCTTCTTCGATCCATTCATGCAACACCAGCATGCTGAATTTTTTTTTTGATCTTGGTTCTTCGCATGGACAACAGTTGATCATTCCATTGTTTCACCAAATCGTAGATCCGCAATCTCGCATACCAACAAATGTACATCATGGCTATTCTTCTTCGTTCACTCAAGAACGCACAGATCTGCTTCGATCTTGGGTTCTTCGCTCAAAAACGCAGCAAACCTTTCTTTGTTCCTTTTTTTATTCTTGCTTTTTCTCTATAAAAACCAACCACAACTCCCCTATTTATTTATTATTTTTTTCCTTCATTTATATACCATATATATATATATATTATTTTTTGTCTATTTATTCATTATTATTATTATTATTATTATTATATTTTTTTTTCTTTGGGTTTATTTCCAACCTAATTTCATTTTATCATAGGGCACATCAAATTTATTTGTTTTCTCCATGTGTTTATGTATTTATCTAATTAATTTAAATTTTTGTCCACAAAGCGACGTGTACACTTTTAAAGTTTTTGGAAATTACAACATACCCCCCTTTAAGAGAATTTCGTCCTCAAAATTTAAAAGAAAAAGGTACCTATATGATGTTGTCCTATCAGGTGTTCCTGGTGAAGAGAGCTGGGTATTTAGTCTGCATCTCACTTTCCAATTCCCAGGTTGCTTTCTCCAGATCAAGATGTCTCTAGAGAACTTTGGCCAGTGGAATGTCTTTGGTCTTGAAACTCTGCATCCTACGATCTAATATTTTGATTGCTGGTTCCTCGTAAGTTGCATTGTCCCGAAGTATGAATTCCTCCCATTGTATGATATGTGATGGGTCTGGTTCATACTTCCATAGCATCGGTACATGGAATACATTATGCACTAAGGACATTCGGTTTGGCAAGTCCAGCTCGTAGGCACATTCACCAACCCATCTAAGTATCTCATATGGACTGGTGAATCTTGGTGCAAACTTCCCCTTGATTCCAAACCTCTTAATACCCTTCTGTGGGTTGATCTTCAAGAACACTCTATCGCCCAGCTAAAATTCTAGAGGCCTTCTTCTCTTGTCTGCATAGCTCTTCTGTCTACTCTAAGTTGTAACTAGCCTCTTCTAAATCTGCTTTACCTGAGTGGTCATCTCCTCTACCAATTCTGGTCCTTAAGTACTTAATCCTCTGTAACACCCTGCCTCCTAATTGGATCTCCCATCACGTGTTATGGGTTATCGCCTGATGAGAATCGAAATGCTACTTAAAATTTTCTTTCTGTCAAAATCCTTTTCTTCAATTTAAGTTCCTGATAAATGGTTTTCAAAGAAATATATAAAAACATATTTTGCATAGAATAAAAGATCAAAATAATTTCTCACTATAGTCACCGAATTTTTTACAGTTATACAAAACAAAGTAAGAATCAGAATTCATAAATTATAATTTGCGAAGCAGAATCGTTTCAAAAATTTCTATTAAAACAATAATGTTAAACATATAATGTATCGTTTAATGGCATGAGTGATTGAAATCTAAAATCAAAATAAATACATGAAAATTGGTTCAACAAAAATAAACAACTATGACCTCCAAAGCCTCCTACCCCGGATAATCTCCCCATGAGATAATCAATCAACAGTGATGGTCTTCTAACGTAGGTTACAGTACTCTTCATCTATGTTTATCTGAAAATAAAATGGGAGTGAGCTCAATAGCCCAGTGGATCATTCTTACACATTACACGCATTGTATAGATCAAAATTCAAGACATTATAAACAATTTCACACATTAGGTGTTTCAAACATTCAATTGTTTTGGTTGTAATCTAAGACCGAAAGAGTGTTAAAATGACTTTCGGTATTCCCCATGATCTTGTCTAATCATAGAAGGTTTCGAGTACCATCTATAATCAGTCATGTCTCAAATCATGATATCAAAGCTAAGATGAGTACTTATTGCAACTCATACCGTCTCCCAAAGACTTCTATAGTGGTTGGAAATACCTATGTTCTGCCTTGTAGCTCGTTGATTTCAAGCGGTGGCATATAGGAGATACCACCTCGATCCGCTTCAGGCTCGTCAATTACATCGGTATGTGTATTCTTAATAATCCTTCGTTTTATTTTAGTTTCACATACAAATTCAATTATACTAAACGTTGCACAACACAATAGAAAATTTAATGAATTATGCATGCAATTAAAATGGCAACTTAATAAATAAAGGATGATGCCTAATACATTTCTTCTATTTATGCATGTCATGAAATAATTATGCATGCAACAAAATAATTTATCATTCATCACACTATCATCCAAGCACGTCAAACAATTTCAAAAAATTCATATTAAAAATCTACTAACCTAGAACTATTCAAATAAATGTTTTGAATTTTAAATCCACATAATATGTATGAACAAAAAAATTACACCCACCGCCCAACTGATTCCGCAAATCTTCAAGGCAATCTTGCTTTCTTTTAAGATACTCGATACTCTAAAATGTAAAAATTTGAAATTTAACAATCAATAAAAATTTCTAAGTTCCTAATTCACATTCAATCTTATTCACATTATTCTTAAGCTTAAATAATTTCTAAAATAATTATGAATTATAATTATTAATTTCAACTATTCGAGGTTATTCCAAAATTCTAGAATTTTATATATTTCAAGATAAGAAAATTTCTAAGTCTTCGAATTTCTTAATTTGAAATTTAAAACTTTAATAATTAATGTTCCAAGCTTATACGATTTATTCACGTCTAAATAAATTATTTAGTTTCGAACAAATAATTTAAAAACATTAAGACTTGAATTTGGGTTTAAAAATAATTCGCTTATGTTTAATGAATTTTATTTCACTTAAAGTGAGATTTTTAATCTAATATTTGAACTAAGTCTCAAGTTACTAATTTATCACATAAAAAATCCCAAAGCAACTCTTTTAGAATAAATTATTTATTTCATGAAAAATTATTCATTCAAGATAATAAATCTAAATCATAGATTTATTAAATTCCAAGTTCTAAAATTTCAATTTGACAAAAAAAAAAATTACATAATAAATTTTCTAGGCTTCTCCTATTTTTTTTCACATCATATAAAATAATTTAAGGCTTGAAATTTCTAAATTTCACATTTTTTTGCATCTATAATCAAATAAAAATAAATTTCAAACTATTTAAAATTTTAATATCTAAAATATACCTTTGTTCATCTTCTTCATGCAAACAAACGCAGCTTCGTTTCTCCATTCTTTTCCGTGCGCTAGCAGCAACGCGCCAGTAGATTCACGGCATCTTTTTCTTCTTCATTCTTCTTCGTCTAGCTGCAACAACAACAACAACTAACAACACAGCTGAGTTTTGTTCTTTAGTTTCAGCTTCACGGCTAGCCACCCACGCACACACCGAATCACATTCAACAACCCAATTAGCTGTCCAACAATTCAATTCACATTCATGAACTCAACTTGATGTCCAACAACTCCATGAAATGTCAGAAATCTCTCCATCGTTCTTCCATTATCATGGAAATTCCAGATTTTTCCCCTTTTTTTTTGGCTAAAATCATAGCACATTTGTTTTTATTTTCATTTAACTTTAGTCCTAAAATTTAAAAGAACAAGTCTTCAAATTATTTTTTTTTCAATCATTCCAATCACCAATTTTTTATTCCGCAAGATCACCAATCTTCAAATTATTCATATCCAACTTTTATTTTTCGACAATGTTTCAATCAACCAAAATTAAATCTTTACTTTTTAAATCAACATTTAATTTCTTTTTCCCACCAATATTTCAATCACCCACTATTTGATTTATTATTTATTTATTTTTTCAATAAACTAATATTTATTTTCTTTTTTCAACCAACTCTTAAATTTTTAGTCTACCAATATATTTCATCAACTAACTTTTATTTTTTTCAAACCATAATTTTATGTATAGATTTAAATAAAAGAAAATTTGAACTCGTTCGTTATTATTATGATTATTATTTTATTTTTTTTTGCGAACCTTGTATTTTATTTATTTGTTTATTTATTATTTTTTCAACACATTATAAATTCTAAAATCCATATATTCATTCATTTATTATTTTATTATATATTATTTTTTCTAAAGAGTCACTAATTCTAAAATCTACATTTTCTTTTATTTATTTTTTTTGTAAAAAATATTATTTATTTCATTATTTTATTTCATTTTAAATTCTCATTTTTCTACGAAATAATATTTTATTTCATGTTTACTCGCGACGTATATGCGCTCGTAAAATTGCAGGGTGTTACATCTTTGAAGTTTGTCCAACAGGATGGTGATCTGCATGGTCTGCCATAGAGCGCTTCATATAGAGCCGTTTTTATGCTCGCCTGATAACTGTTATTATATGCAAACTCAGCCAAGTGTAGGTACTTTCTTCAGTTGCCCTTGAAATCAAGGAGATAATCCCTCAACATATCTTCTAATATCTGAATGACCCTCTCTGATTGTTCATCGGTCTGAGGATGGAACGCAGTGCTCATGGTGAGTCTCCTTCCTAGCTCTTTTTGTAGGCTTTGCCAAAACTGAGACGTGAACCTGACATTTCTGTGTGACACAATAGTTTGGGAAACATCGTGCAGTCTCACAATTTCTTTGACGTACAGTTCTCCAAGTTTTCCAATTGCATTCATAGATCAAATAGGTAGAAAATGAGCTACCTTCGTCAGTCGATCAACAATTACCCATATAATGTCTTCCCTTTCTGATTCCTTGGTAGGTCGCTGACAAAATCCATTGCAATATTATCCCACTTTCATTCTAGCATATGAAGAGGTTGTAACTTCCTTGAAGGTTTTTTGTGCTGCCTTCACTTGCTGGCATATCAAACATCTAGAAACATACTAAGCTATGTCCCTTTTCATGCTTCTCCATCAATATGTCTTCTTCAGATTCTATTACATTTTATCACCTCCCGGATGCATTGTGTACTTAGTTTGATGAGCTTCATCTAGGATAGTTCTTCTGCTCTGCCTACTACCTGGCACACAAACTCTATTCCCTAGCCTCAGCATACCCTCTGCGTCAATTTTGAAATATGTATGCTTGCCTTGTTTAACACCCTCTATAAGATCAACAATCCACTTGTCACTTTTCTGCCCATCTCTGATTTGGTGTAATAGGTCCGATTGTCAAGTCATAGCATAAAAATACGCTCGTTTCTCATCTGATGCAATACCCAAGTTATATTCACTGATTAATTGGTACATCTATCCTCTTTCTCATCCTTCTTGCAAATTTTTCTAATGAGTGCATCGACCACTACATTGGCCTTGCTTAGATGGTAGTGCAGCTAAAATTATAGTTTTTCAACAATTCTACCCTTATTCACTGCCTCATGTTTAATTCTTTCTAAGTATAAACGTATTTCAGGCTCTTATGATCTAAAAATAGATCAAAACTCTCCTTGTAGAGGTGGTGTCTCTAGATCTTCAGTGCGAACATAATCGTTGACAATTCTAGATCATGGGCAGGGTAGTTCCGCTCATGGATCTTCAATTGCCTTGAAGCATAAGCTACTACCTTTTCATCTTGCATCAACACTAGACCTAATCCAATCAGTGAAGCATTGTGTATAGAGTATACCTCACACCATGAGTAGGCATGACTAGCACGAGTGCTGAAGTTAACCTTTCTTTAGTTATTGGAATGCCTGTTCACACTTATCATTCCGAATGAATTTCTCTCCCTTTCTGGTTAACTTAGTCACTGGTCTAGCCAATTTTGAGAAATCTTGGATGAATCGGCGGTAGTATCCATCCAAACCTAAAAAACTTCTAATTTTTATGACAGTTGTAGGTTGCTTCCAATTTGATACCACCTCTACTTTTTTAGGGTCTACTGATCTCCCTTCAGTTGAAACCACGTGGCCAATGAACTTGACCCTTTTCATCCAAAACTCACATTTGCTAAGCTTGACATACAGTTCATTTCTTCTCAATACCTCCAAGACAATATGCAAATGCTCCACATGCTCAACCTCTGATCTAGAGTAGATCAGAATGTCATCAACAAATACTATGACAAACCGATCTAGGTATTATCTAAAGGCTTTGTTTATCATATCCAGAAATGCGGTTGGCACGTTGGTCAAACCAAACGACATCACTGTGAACTCGAAATGCCCATATCGAGTTCTGAAAGCTATCTTGTATATGTCTGACTCTCTGATCCTTAGCTAATGATACCCTGCCCATAGATCAATCTTGAAAAAGTAAGTGGCTCCTCTCAATTGATCAAACATGTACTCTATTCTGGCCAACGAACAATTTTTCCTTTATCATTGCCTGCTTCAACCTTCGATAATCCATACACAGCCTCATGGATCCGTCTTTTTTCTTTACAAATAGCACTGGAGCTCCTCACGGTGACTTGTTGGGTCTGATAAAACCTTTCTCGCGGAGCTCTTCCAACTGTGTCTTCAACTTTATTAATTCCACTGGCACTATTCTATAGGGCAGAATGGCTATGGGGTTAGTGCTTGGATGCAACTCTATCTTGAGTTCCAATTGTTTATGTGGTGGGAGTCCAAGTAAATCATCTGGGAACACATCTGCGTATTCGTGTACCACATGTATCTCATGTATCTCACTAAGCCTCTCTACATCATCTTCTATCAACTATTTGAAGTCTTCTTTCTATTTAATAGCATGCAGCACAACTATCATAAGACTTCTTGGCAATTTTTGCATATCCCCATCTATTTTTAATATCTCACCAGAGAGTAATGTTACCATCACCTTGCATTTCTGACAATCAATTTGTGCCTGATATTGGGTCAACCAGTCCATTCCCAATATCACATCATATCCATTAAAATGGAGTGCACAGAGATAAGCTAAAATTAGCTTATCCCCAAACCTGAGTTCACACCTACAGTACTTCTTTGAACTCACAGTAGACCCTATGGGCGTGGCTACATCCAATATTACAACCAATGGGCTTGTCACTAACTGCAGCCTATTCACTAGGTTTTCAAAACTAAATAACCTTGTGGCACTCGAATCAAACAAAAAATGCACAACAATCCCAAACAACAAAAACGTACCTTCCACTATAGGAGTGGGGTCGGAGTAAGTGTCTACAACATACAGTCTAGCTTGGTTTATCTGCGATGGTTGTGGCTGTGTCTACTGCTTCTACTGAGGGTGGTTACCCTATCCCCCAGTCTGCTACTATTGTTGCTACTGGGGTGTTGGGGCCTATGCTCTGGTAGGACAATACTTTGCATTGTGCCTTTGCTGATTGCATGTATAACACAACCCTTGCTTCCTAGCTTGGTCTTTTTGATAATCTCTGGCATGGTCAGGTCGAGCCTACTGTGCCTGTGGCTATCATCGAGGCTGAGGTGCTCTGTGCCCCTCATGTCTGCTTAGCTTCTTCTGTAAAGGTCCCATAGCCTGCTCTGACGTGGTCCTCTTCTTACCTTTCAATGATTACTTGTCCATGATCATAGTAGGAGCAAATTTGGCTAACGTTGTAAATCTCTGCACGTACTTTGTGACCGTCATGGTCCTTTGCTTCAAGTTGACAAACTCTGACTGTAGTTGCCTCTTTTTTTGTAGTAGAGAAAAACTTATTATAGAACTTTGTCTTGAAATCCTCTCAAGTCATGACTGTTTGATCAATGGTGGGGTCATTCACAATCATCTCCCACCAATGGTAGGTTGGCCCTACCAACTGATGCACTGCTAGTGCCACTCTCCTAGGCCCAGATGCCCATATAATGTCCAGGTGCTTATTCATCTCTGTGAACCTTCGACAGTGAACCACCTATCAACTACCATATAATCACCAATCCCCTCAAAAGCAATGGGACGTAGCTTCTGGAACTCCACCAATAGATCCTTCTACTCCCTATCAAACCCAGCAGATCTATTCTATGGCACTGCCTCATGGAATTGGACCCCTAATGGACCTGAGGTTGAGCCTGTACCGGTGGCTTTGTCAGTAGCTGTGGCTGCACCTATGGTTGTACTGGTTCTGATGGTTGTGCTGATGCTGATGGATGTAGGGTCCCCATAGCCTGTTCCACTACCCTCTACATCATCTTGGTGATGGCCTCTAGCGTCAGTGTAATCACCACCGGTGCTAGTGCCACAGGAGTGCCCTGATCACTATGCCCTATCTCAGCTCTATCCCTGCCTCTGGCTATACATCTCGTGGGTCTACCTTGACCTCTGGGTATTATCTACAAGTTAAAGATTTATTTCAGTATCCAATAATTTAACTGTATTGAAGCATAAAATTGTCAATAATAGAAAATGAAATGTAACTACGTTCCTGCTTCAATTCGATATCAAAGTTTTTTTTCCCAAAACTTCAGATATTGTGACTTGTGATAATGTCAACTCATTTAACCCATCTATACCCTTCACGTTGTCGTGCTACTATGACTCTAAATTTGAGTCTCTAAGTTTTTTATTTGTTTTAGTGGCCTAAGGGTTTATGCTTCAAAGTCAACACCAATTTGTTTATTTCTAGGTACAAGAATTTGGGTAAAATACTCAAATTAATCATACAACATATTAATCATGCAAGCACACAACAAACAATCAAACAATGCACGCTGGCATAATAAAATTCGAAGTTTCCCTCTGTGCTTAAGCGTATACTTCCACTCAGTGTACTTTCGCCAAATCATGGTCTCGAAGAATGACACAAAATCTAGTGTACGCAACCGTCCCATTAAAGCAAAACATAGTGCGTGCAAGTTCTTCCAAAGAGACCGATCATTGCCCATTACAATTTTGCAAATGTCTCGATTTCTAAGGCTTCGCAAGCCCCACTATGCTTGACTATCTCATACCAGTCGAACACAATATGTACAAGTTCTGCCAAGGAATTGATCACTACCATACATGGCCCGTCATTCTTTGAACTCGAGATTCCTCTATACCCCTAGATCCCTATGCATCCCATAACTACATAGAAACTAGATGTACAAGATCCTCCTAAATCGTGTCCTGACCAAACAAGTATTCGTCGTCACATTATCAGTCTCTAACTTATGTCTTAAAAGCTTTTATTTTAGAACCACTGTAATCCTGAGACAACACCCAATCTTCACCCAGACCTATGGTTTCTATCCTTGGAAATTCCTATTTCATTGCTCAAAACTCAATGAAAATCATTTCTAGGGAAAATCAAATCTGATGTCCATTTCATTCCAATGAAAAATCTATTCTCAAACAACTACTAACTGAGCTCTAACTTTTCCCAATGAGCTACTAACTAAGCTTTGATACCAGCTTTATATCACCACGACTCCTCGTCGCACGTGTTCCTTCGGCCACGCATGTAGAAGACGTGCCCACTTGACTGGAGAAGCCACTGTCGTATTATCTGTCGAAAGTCGATGACACTACTTCTTTCTTTCACAACTTTATTTCAAATCTCATTTAGTGAAACATTCGAATAAAATTTCCAATGTTAATTAGAAATAATTTTGAAAATAGACGATTTGTGTAACCATCATATTCTCAAGTAAATAAAATGATTTAACAAAAATATTTGGCCTAAAGGGCCCCAGTACAACATTACATAATAGTTTAGAATTCTCAGAAGTAAATCAAAATACTTAAAAGTATCTGAAAGTCTGTTAGTACAAAAAGGAAAGAAAAAGGGCACATGCCTAGTTCAGATTAAGTACCAATGTTTAACAAAAGATATAGAAAATATGAGAACCTTCACAAGAGGGTTTCAGCAAAATAGTAGAGTCTTTTGTGGTGTCAGTCAACTCATACAACTTCAAGGGTCACCTAAAAAAAGAAAGGGGGTGAGCTCGAGAGCCCAGTGGATCATACTTATACATTGCTAGCATTATTTAAACTAGAAAACAAAACACGCAAGCACTTTCATTACATAAGATGTTTCACACATTTAATTATTTTGTTGTAACTTAAGACTGGAAGAGTCCATAACCCTTTCGGTAAGCCCCTATGGTCCAGGACTGAATCCTGGTACGCTATACAGCTGTACCGTTGGGACCATAGTCTAAGGAAGGGGTAATACTTTACGACTATTACCAACTTTCGAAGACAATATCATGTGTCATAGGCAGCTCTTTGGTGGGGGTAACGCCCATGGCTCGCTCATCGCAAGGAAACATATAATGTGCTTGTAGCTCTTCCATCGCACTGGTATGTGTGTTCTTAATCATCATTTAATCTTCTTTAGTTTCACAATTTGTTCCAATTCACAACAATCATCATTCGACATAAAAAAAACTTCCAAATAAAAGAGATTTGCATGCTTGAAGATTTAGGAAATACTTCAATGGAGCTAATCTCCACACAAGATAATAAAGTAAATAACCGGTCATCATGAATTCACATTACACCATTCCAAACAGTAATCAACAAAATATCCTAGCATGCTTCTAGTTACATTAAATATAAACACACATCATGTTTTTGCATTCAAAGTCTAAATAAGGTTAGGGAATGCAGTAATCCCAGCCACCTGAATGTGCCGAAATTTTTCCTTGCGTCCCTTTGATGAGATATATAGCTCAACCCTTTAATCTGACAATAGAAAAATTAATTTAATAAATTTACTAGGCTTTTATTGCCTCTCAAACTTAAATAAAATAATCACAACCATAATACCCTCTCAAAATTCCCTTTAATCTTTGAAATGAATAACTTCACTTAAATAGGATTACTCCAACATTCAATATGTGCATTCAGATTCCAAATAAATTCGATCTCCTATTTCTAAACCCCCAAACTTTAATAATATTTCTTTTCCTACCAAAATTGTCCATCCATATTAATGATGATTATTCTAGTTAAAAACATGTTATATAATATTAAGCATGCAATGCATGTGTCTTTAACTTACTTTTAGTGTTCTCAACTCATTTTTGGTCTAGTCTAGCTTTGCTACTTTTTGTTATTCATTTTTCACATCTTTTAGCCTAGAACATTTCATATTTGTTCTAACTATTTGTAATGCTCACATAAAGTTACGAGAACAACATGATAGTGTTTAAAATCATCAAAACAATAGGATCATACAGCATAAGCCTTCTAGTCTTTAAACCAACATTAGTCCAACAGTCAAAGCATGTAGACATAAACACTATTAAATCCATAAAAAGCCAAGGATGATGGAATGACAAAAAATCAACAACTTGTAGCCATGAGCATGGCCAAGCATAATAAAGAGGCCATTATAGTCAAAATGGAAGAAAAGAATCCATACCTAAACCTTGACCAAGTGAATTATTAGAATGCTAATGGCATTGTCCAAATGAATGTGGATTTACTTCCATTAATACAACTATAATGAAGAAAACAATAGGGAAAAGGAGGCCCTATTCAGTGAACTCAATAATGCTGGAGAGACGAACAAGAAGATTTTGAAGAGGAAAGAAGCCTCAAATTGATGAAACAATTATCAAAAGGAAAGGTAGAAAAGTTGCCATGATGATGGTCAAACCTTGGAGGAGATTTTGTGGTGGTTGTGGAAATCCAACCTCTCTAGAACCAATGAAGGCATTCACTTAGAACATTTGAGGCATCAAGAATCCTCAAACATTCTGAGCATTACATGGCATTGTGCATTATATTAAATGTACGGTTTTTTATAAAGAAAGAAAATCATATAAATAACTAATGGAAAAAACCAAAGTACAACATAAATTTAATTATTACTTTGTGTGGATATAGAGGGTCTTAGGATACAAAAAATCTTTGGGTTTCTTAATAATCCAAGGGCCATATTGATGTTATCATCTTTGAGTCAAACTCAAAAACATGGGGATTCACAAGTTTCTATGGTATCCTAGACTAATGTCAGAAAAAAATCATTCATGGACTTTGTTATCTAGATTAAGCAAACTAATTAATAAACTTCCATCACTTAATGGAAGGAATTTTAAAGCAATTATGTATAGTCATAAGAAAGATGGAGGTGACTCAAAATCAACATCTATTCTCAATAAATTCTTGGACACCATTGATAATTGTGGTCAGATATGGACCATGTGGTTATAAATTCGCATGGCATAATTTAGGGCTAGTGAGCATCCAATAATAGAGAGGTTGAATCGTTGTTTCTACATTGCATCAATATGATAAACCATTATGATTTGCCTTGAGTATCTTCATAGCTTAGCACATATGAGTAGAAGCATAGGTATGAACAAGGTATATTATCATGTTGCATGGCCTTTTTGGAAACAAGGATGGAGGCAATGGGCTTTTCGAAAGGCCAAGCCAATTTCCACATGCATATTTATCATTTCATAATCAACATTAATGGTGATAAGATAAACACATCATTACTCAACATAGCATTCGTTAAGGTGACCCTTTGTCATCGTATCTTTTTCTTAATACTTCTTCTAAAGGTTACCGTATCTCCTCTAGAAAGTTGAGTTAAATGTAACCATAAGAGGCTTCTCAATTGGCCAAGAATCTTGGATTTCACATCTTTTCTTTGCATATCGTAGTTTGACATTTAATGTTCTTGCGAAAAAACAAAGTGAAGAACTAAAGAACATACTGTAGACTTACATCCTCGCTTTTGAACAATTAATTGATAAAATTTCAAAAATATACAATCTCCTTTAGGCAAAATGTTGGACAAGTAGACAAGGGATCTATAACCTGTTAATGGGAGTGGAAGCGGTATCATATCATAGAAATTATTTGGGCCTTCTTTCAGTAATCGTTCGCTAGCAAAACAAGTAATTTATTAGAATAATTGAAAGAATAATTTCAAATAAGTTAAAAGGGTTGAAAATGGAGTTATTTCTACTATAGATATTTAAATCCTCTTGAAAGTTGTCTATAACAACCCCCCTTCTCATCCTCGTAATTTTGGTTGATTTATTACTTGAAGCCATTTAAAACTTTGAAAACATCTTTTGGGGTTAAAAACGTTTATTTTTGCAATGGAAAACATCATTGATAGTAGAAAGCATAGCACGTATTCATCTAACTTTATGTAAAGTTGGCCATCTAGAAAAGAAAATAGTTACTTTTCTTTCTTTCTCCTATCTTATTCACCTCCCATCTTATCTTTTTGGATTAACTTCAATGACTGTTATGATAAACAACATGTTCTTGAACTTCAAATCATTTTTCCCACATTGGGACTAAACAAAATCATTCATTTTCACAAAAGATGACTTGATTTAAACATTCAAAAGTTGTTCAATTTCGGTGGCCTCCATCTCTTTTATTGCCCCACTTTTTCTAGGGTTCACAAAAACATCTACATTGAGATTAATTGTTTGATACGTTACATTAATAAAGAAAAGAAGTAGACCTAAAGACATTGGGCTCGATTTCTTTAAAGGGTACCTACATTTGAAAAATGTAGAAGGAATGAGCTTTATAAGACTAGTGGATCGTTTGAATTTATAGTCAATTTAATAGCATTAATAAGCACATCATGCAAGCAATCACTTTAAAAAATTAGGCAATACAAGCATCGAGTTATTTTTAGTCAGTCGAGATATAAGATGGCCGAACCTAGGTGATTCCCAAGTGACTCTCGTAGGAACATCACGAGCATCCAGGGTTGTTTGTCTATATGTTTGTTGATCCTGTGGACTAGGAAGACATGCAAGGCACAATTGTTCTAATACACGTGATAGCATACTCGCCTCCTAAGGGAGACATTACTACGTGAAGCAACAAGAATTGTTCATGGACTAACCATCGTTTAAAGTGGGTTGTTATATTGTTAATTGTTAATTACATTTGGTCATACAACATATTCATGCACATTAATACGCTTAAAAATTCTCATTTTTTAAAACTATATATATATATAAGAGCATAGAAAACTTACAGTGAAGTTTTCTAAGAAGTTTCATGTGCTATAGTGAAAAATCAATCCTAGGAATAAAATAGTAATTTTGCTACCAAGTGGTAAAATGGTCAATCCACATGAAAAATAAATTGTAGAGCAACACTGTGTAAAATAGTGAATGGTTTTAAGTATAGTAAGTTATTTGGACCAATCGAGGGTAAAATAAAAATTTGCCATCCAAGGGCAAAATGGTCATTTCACCTAA
Organism: Tinospora cordifolia; assembly: GCA_030144865.1. Lineage (NCBI taxonomy): Eukaryota > Viridiplantae > Streptophyta > Magnoliopsida > Ranunculales > Menispermaceae > Tinospora > Tinospora cordifolia. The sequence continues at coordinate 17,250 of JAJIYU010005785.1, forward strand.
GACCAGGCACTCGCACCCTTACAAAAAGTATATGTGAACAATATATATAAAATAAAAAATGAAATATCTAGAAAATTCCATAAAAAAAGAAGAATTAAACTATGAAAGTGCAAGTAAGATTAAGGAATATGCGCCCATATGGACATATAAGACATAGTGACAAGTTACCCATAAAATGTTGGGAAATGAATACATAAAAATTACTAAATATTTTTTTTATAAATAACAACCTAATGAAACGCCCAAATGTTAAGAAAAACCATTAAATTAAATTTTCATGATAAAATAAAGTTACTAAAAAATAATTGTTGATCTGAATTAGGCTAGCATCTTAGATACATCCAAGAGTAGTGTAAATCTCGAGGCGGTTGAACATTTGGACAGGTGGAGATGATTGTGCTGATGACATGATTGAGTGACTTAGATGAGACCATAATAAATGTTATGAAATATATGTTCTTGTTATTATGAATCACATGGAATTGAATGGTTGAAATGCTGTGAAATTTATTTTGAAAGTTAATGCATATAGATTATTCTATGTTACGAAGTTCACTAAAAAAAGACCAATAAAGATCTTAACTGCATACCGAGGCAATCATCAACCATTAGTTATCATCGTTGGTGTCCCTAACATAGATTCAACTTCGGCCATTTATTTGATTCTTGAAATTTGATCATGTTATCATGACAGTGATAGGGATGATACAGGACTAAGAGTCATAGAGGACCTCACTACCCCAGATAGGGTCCTGAATATGTAACCGACCTTAGGGTGTTACCTCTATATAATACCCTAGATCATAGAAAGACGCTGAGGAGGAATCCTTTTAGTGTTAAAGACAACTTAAAACAACCTGTGCTTGAGACACCTAATGTTTAAAAGTGTGTGACATTTGTGTTCATTTGGTTGAAATAATGGTTTAACTATTTAGATTAATCTACAAGACTCTCACTCTTTTTTACATTTTTCAGGTAGACATTGACCAGAGGTCAACGTGGGCTCATGGGAGCTTTCTTTCAACATTTATTTCTATTAGTCTATATTTTTGATTCAGTTGGGCATGTTAGCCCTTCTTCTTTTAGTTTGAGACTTGTTTTCAGGATTCATATAGGCCACTGAGCCTTTTATAGCACCATTTGAATTATGTCTTTTCAAAAGTTTAAACTTAGTTGACTTATTTGAAAGTTTTTAATTGATTTAACTTTTTTAAAGGTTTTAAACTATTTTTTAAATTATTGAGGATTCATGTGGCAGGGAATGTCATACATTTGAGACATGAGCATAGATAAGAAGTAGTTTAGTAATGTCTCATCTCTCGAGTGACCCTAATGAGCTATTTGTGCATAATGAATGGTTAGTCAATGTATCACTCTTATTTAATGTTGTATTAATTGATAATATTATTTTTAATGATGAACGAGAGTAAATCGACATTTGTACCCTCAAAGATAAGTAAGGATCATTAAAAATCTATACATGCATTTCATGCAAGTAGTCGTACAATCATGGTTTCATATACATATGCCTTAACATCTCATGTGGATTATATTTCATATATTTGATAAGATCACATAACTATAATTCATGTATATGTTCGAAAACTATCAGTCTCGTGTGTGCAAACATGGCATGCAATATGCAAATCAATTTACATCATCATCATACCACGTGCTCCAATCAAAACTTATGCATTTCATCATATAATAATCAAATAGGCATTTTCAACAACCACCAAGGCCATTTCATGTTTAAAATGTATGAAAATATAGTAAAAAACATGTAAATTAGAAATTATATCCACTTTACCTTAAATTTGTCAAAAACAACTAGTTTCTTTCGAATATTACACTCAGTTTGGTGCATGTGCAGTTTCATTTAAATGTATATGGCTACTAGTTACTAGTATACATTCATAAAACCAAGTAGTATACCTAAACTAAAGTCCTAATGTATGTATATGGCTCACTTTTTGCTATTGAGAATCTCTCCTTCGAATCCCTAAGCATTGGTCAATATACCGTGTCTAAAATAAAAAATTGGAGAATCGCACAATCTATAAGTTCCTAGTGCAATGCACTGCAATGTAGTATTCCACTAGTGTGTAGGGAACAATGCAGTGCCTTGTTCTATGTACACAGAATAGTGCTATTCTCCAAGCTTATCTCAAGACATCTAGGTATCAATTTCATGTGTTCTTTTTCTCATTTTGTTCATTTTTGAGTCCTATTATGGTCAAAATGTTACCGCTTTATCTCTTAGGCTGCACATAACAACAATTGTACTATCATGTAAACTACTCAACTTTTGTGTTCAGTTATCCTTCCTCATGGATCATTATTTTTCATCATTCTTGAGGCATTTTGAAGGTGGTTCTAGTACTTTTTAAAGATGTAAGGTCCAAGGTCTAAAGTGGTCAAGACTAAGTTCAAAAATAAGTTCATTGGTGGTTGGCTACCAGGACTTAAATCTCAAAGTTTTGAGTGAGCAACTAGCTATCTTTGAGAGGATGGTTCTTAGTCTATTCTTGACACATTTGGGTCATTCGTAGGGTGTATTCGTAGCAATGCCTCTTTCTACTAATGTTTAAGGTTTTGTGTCATCTAACCTCTTTCTACTAATGTTTAATGTTTTGTGTCATCTAACCTCTTTCTACTAATGTTTAAGGTTTTGTCTCATCTAACCTTAGTTTTCAACACATTTTACCAAAATTATGTGAGAAAACACAATTGGAATGTTATTGAATGTCTATGATTAATTAGTGATTTAATGTGTTTATGGAAATGGTGGAATTTAAAGAATGGTCAGGGATACTTACAAAAGGCCTCAAACAACTACTCTCTAAGTCTCCAATAGCCACACATAGATTCCACACTTCACATAAGAATTTTGCCAAAGGCTGAGCTTCATTCCTTTTCATCTAATTTATAGACAAAGGGAGGGGTGTAGGCCTTATAGGTTTGGTAGAGAGAGTCACATTGACTCTTCATAGGTGCATGGTGGAGCTCAAATACTCATTGAGGTGTGCTAGATTTCTTAGAGAAAGTAGGTGCACATTTAATGTTGGTTGTGAGGAGCATTGTTCCTGTCAACTCATTATCATGGTAGCATGACCAACCTTGACCCATGATTGTAAGCACATAAATGAGTGTGAGTTGTGAAGATCTATGCATCCTCTAGAAATTAATTTATGGTATGCATAGTGCTAATTACTAGCATGATGGCAAATAAGGCACAAATATGGTTATTTGACCATGTTGATTAGAGAAGACCTTTTTGGGTAGTGCAATGCATTCCATCATGCTACCATACCCCCTTTTGGGTAGTGTCAGTGCATTTCACTTTGATGTAGCACGCTATGTGGCATTTGGCGTTATTTTTTTCAAGTCTCCTTAGTGTTCTGAGCATTTTGACAAGAACACATCATCAAATTTCAATATGTTGACCTCAAAATAATTTTGTAAAGTTCCTCAATCCACATATTAGTTTGTTCAATTTGACTTGTTTTGATTGTGTTTGGTTTTATTTCACCACAGTTAATTCCTAAGCTAATTAGAGCTAATTTATGACCAATTAAGCATCAAAATTTAGGGGTGTTACAATACTAAACCCTAACAAAAAATTTTATCTTTGAAATTCATAAAAGTTATTTTCTTATGTTTCAAGTGATGCCTGTTAATTCTGTTTACAAAAAACTCTGGATGTTTGTTACGAATGTTGTTTTTGAGCTCCCAAGTTGCTTCCTCCACTCTACGATACTTTTAGAAGTCTTTCACCAATAGTATATCCTTGTTTTGTAGGTTGTGTATCTTTCGATTGAGGATCTTGAACACATACTCATAAGTGGCATTATTTTGTACTTGTATGTGTCCACTATGAATGATACATGTGTGAAGGATCTAGGTTGTGCTTTCTTAGTGTTGAAACATGAAACACGTGCATGTTAGATAGACTCATTGGTAGTTCAAGTTGGGAGGCACTTTGTCCTATTCGTTGAATAATCTCAAATGGCCCAATAAAATATGGTGCCAACTTGCCTTTTACACCAAATCTATTGATACCTTTCGTTTAATTGACTCGAAGAAAGATTTTGTCCCCTTCCCAAAACTCTAGAGTTTTGTGTCTACAATCCATATAGTCCTTTTACTTGTCGTGAGTAATCCTTAAGTGCTTCTGGATTAGCTAGACCTTGGTGTTGGTTTTCTGGAGTAAGTCTAGTCCTACCAATACTCGATCTTTATGATCGGCCAAACATATAGGCAATTGTAACACCCCAACCCCCACATTCATTGATTTGAGAGTTGGACATAACCACCGTTCCTTTTGATGGTGGACTTAACCAATTGGCTGGTCGGGCCGGTGTTACTTTACAAGTGACACACACTTGATTTTCTATTTTTCAATACCACATGCCTTAGAATAAATTCAATAGTGCAATTTCACATTTATAAAATCAAGGCATTTAAAGGTAAAGAAAAATTCAACTT
>JAJIYU010005786.1:0-21686 GCA_030144865.1 Tinospora cordifolia
GCCATGTGCAAGTTTGTTGTTAAGGCTTTAAATTCAAGTAGTTCATAGAAACTCCGACCATCGATTACACTCCTTCATAATAGAATTTACCTGACTCTTTATGAAGTCGACAAGGGTCTGGCATCCTAGAACACGCATCTCATCCTGTCGTGTTTGCTCTAGAAGGGTGCGAACAATAGTCAATAAGCTACTAGCAAATAATGGCCTGAAAGCATTTAAAGGCTTTAGTGAAAATGAAATTATTAAGAATAACTAATGAAAATAATCTTTAGAAGTAGTACAAATGCACCAAATTCATAACTCCATAAATTAATAATTAGATCTGTACAATCAATTAACAAAATATCAAAGATTCCTTGTAATAGTTTTGTAATTCTCAAAATCTTAAGCACTTCATGATAATTTGTGAAGTCGTTTCAAAGAGGCATGATACATCTTTTATTCCATTTATCATTATACTTATTTGGTTATATTCTTGGATGGATCAAACCCATCATCTTCTTTTAACATATTCAAGCTAGAAACTAATGGTAAATTTTTAAGTTGTACTTCCACAAATACCATTTCTAATACTTTTAACATATTTAAGTAAGACAATTGTAAGTTGTTCAAATTTCCTGCCCAGATACCTCACCTAGTAAGCCGTTCTTCATTAATATTAAATTTAGTCTCTTCTCAAAAAAAAAAAAAAAAAGAAAAAAGTTGTTCAAATTTCAAAGCCAAAAATATCGTTCCTAATCTTTAAATTGTAACACCCTAGTTCCTAAACCTTTCACATTCGTCATATTTGTCTCATAGCTTGAGACGTAATTTCAATCTATACAGTCACTCTTGCTTTCTAGTCGAGAACTGAGATATTACTTTTTCTTTACATCAATTATCTTATTTGTTAGTTGCACTAGACCACATCCCAAAGTACAAAAAGAAGTATAAATACACTTACTTAGAAACAAAATAACAATTACCTCGAGATCACATAATAACTAAAAAGACTTAATTTTTATATTAGAATTCAAGACAAATTTGTAGGCCCCATGGCCAAGTTTTGATAAAACAATTACTGTTTGGCCTAATGGCTAACATCTAGCAGGACTAAATATGGTGGGTCACATTCCCTACAATTGAAAATAGCAAATAAAGTTCATTTTCCAACACACCCTCATACTTTTGAGGCATACTACCACTTATGACTATTTTCAAATTTATTTGTCAGTACCAATGTCTTCAATGGTTACCTGAAAAAGAGTGAGTGGGTGAGCTCAAGAGCCCAGTGGATCTTACACAAAAACATCTCAAGCATTATAATAGTTAAAATACAAACATACAAGCACTTATAAAACATTAGGTGTTTCAATGATTCAATTGTTTGAGTTATGGTTAAGATCGAAACGTTTTCTTCCTCGGCATTCCAACTTAGGTTTGGAGTATTCAATGTAACGCCCGAAGTTTCGTTACACACTCAAAACAATATTTTGGGGTTGAAGTCTCATTTGATCAGCAAATCAGGCAGTGAAGTCTCACTTAAACTCTCAGTCCCCTTTCAAAGAGAGACTCGCCTAAAGTTAGGAATATCCACAGTGATACTAGACTATTGCCATAGTCATCAACATGCAAGTACGTGGTTAGTTTTCTTTATCATCTTTGATTAATATTCACATTTCAAATATCCAATATAAATAACCAATGGACAAGGAACGAAAATTCGACTTCGCCCCAAACTTCGACATTTGAAAATTTGAATTAATTCAAAAAGTTCAAGAAATTCGAGAGAATTTTTGTAAAAATTTATAAATGTAGAAAAACTCAAAAAAAAATATTATATAAATGTTAAAATATGCACAATTTCTATTAAAAATGTCGAAAACAAACATAATATATATATACACACACATATAATGGTTCCGAATATATGTATGTTAACATTAATAATGTTTAATGCACATCACGCATATTCATTTTAAACTAATAGAAAAAAGAAAAAAAAACAAAAAGAAATTTATTGTCAAACTCTAATATAAACCCTGATTTTCATTTATCTTTCTTCTCTTAGGCTTTTAACTTATTTTTCACTTCTCTCCCTTCTCTCTGTCATCTCTTCTTCAGGCTACAACTCATGTTTCTTTCTCTTGGATAGCTACTCGCCATTTACACATACTCGCCTTAAATCTTCTTCATTTATAGAGAACGATTTTTTGTATAATCTTTATAATTATACAGAAGAATCGTTGTGCACTACATACATCCTTTCGTAAAAATGCTCTTTCTTACGACTTGTATGCATTTTTTTCCACAAAAAATCTTTAAAACTTCGATTTTAAGTGAACTTCGCCGATTTTTTTAAAGATTTCAATGAAATTTTATAATTTTATAATTACAAGTGAACTTCGCTTCGATTGACCAAATTACCTAATTAATTCGACTAATTTCGACGAAATTCGTCTAATTTTTATACCATGCCAATGGATACAAATAGACAAGTTAACGTGCTCGTAATCACATTAATCATTCTATTCATCACATGGCATGCATGGCATAGATTCTTAACTATAACTTTAATACAAAACATTACATGCTATAAATCCTCAACAACAGATAGACATTCATTCATAGACATACACCCCTAACATGCTACTAAAATAACGTATAACAATAATCATACAAAATCATGTTTCGTATCTGAACCAAAATAATACGAAAGAGTTCAAGTAGTTATTTCCACCTCGATAATTGACTCTCTTGAATCCTTGCGTTATTATTCCAAATTGTTTCAAGTCTTCGACTATTAGTCTTTAGGATCTACGTTTTGAAAATATGATTTAATAATTGTTCATGAATAGTACTGTATATATAAATAGTACGTATATGTGAACAACACTTATGAATAGTAATAGTAGATAGTACCACGTAAATTGTAATAGTACATGTGAACACTTGTCTTGTCGAAACCTCCAGTTCTTTAAAATAAACGCCCAGAAGTAGGCCCTCACTACTGCTATGCAGAAACATGGGCTTTCCCTTTCTTACTACTATATTTACTATTTAGAATAGCCTAAGAATGAAAGAGGAAAAGAGAGTAAGCAAAGAGATTTGTTTTTCTTTTGCTGGGATGAATTTGCGAATGAGGGGTTGGCTTTATATATATTTTTCATGCAAAAACGACACACATAAACAGTGCACTACAGTACCACCGACAAAACAACGCACTACAGTACCATTGCAGTTGTTTTGTCTCGAGTGAATAGTGCGCTACAACGTTGCCAACAAAATAATGTCGTCGATTGTCGCACCGCCAACAAACAGTGCTACTGATTGAACAGTACCGCCGATTGAACAATGCCACCAATTGAATAGTGCCGCCAATTGTTCTTTTTTTTAACCTGAATTTTTCGAGTATTACAACCTATCTTCCTTAAAATAAATTTCATCCTCGAAATTTGTACTTACTCGCTTCAATGCTATTTGGTCAAATATTTTGGGTGAAAAGATCTGGATATTTGTTCTTCATCTTGCTTTCCAACTCCCAAGTTGTCTTTTCCACTCCATGATGCTTCCATAGAACTTTGACTGAGAGAATGTCTTTCTCTCTCAATCTTTGTACTTTGTACTAAGGTAATGTGATTGAAAATCATAATCTTTAACGAATTCTATCCATCTCCGCTGTCTAAGATTTAACTCCTTCTGTGTGTAGATGTACTTCAAACTCTTGTGGTCTAAAAATAGATCGAATCTTTTAACCAAAAAAATAGTGTTTCCAAAATTTTAAGGCAAATACAATAGCTGGTAATTCTAGCTCATGCCTTAAATAATTTTGTTTATGAACTTTCGGTTGTCGCGAGACATATGCAACAACCTTTCCCTCTTGCATCAACACTGCACCCAATCCGTTTTTCAAAGCATCAATATACAGAACATATGTAACACCATAGGTAGGAGTGACTAAGATAAGGGCCGAAGTCAATCTCTTATTCAATTCTTGGAATGACTGTTCACATTTCTTATTCCAATTGCATTTAACTCATTTTCTGTTAATTTTGTCATAGGTTTGGCTAACTTTGAGAAATCTTGGATGAATCTCCTGTAGTATCTAACTAAGCCTAAGAAACTTATGATTTCTGTCACAGTCTTAGGGTGCTTCTAGTTTGTGACAGCTTCCACTTTATCGGGATCTACCGAGATGCTTTTTGCTGATACTATATGGCCACGGAATTTGACCGTTTTCATCCAGAATTCGCATTTACTGAACTTAGTATATAGTTCATTTTTGCTAAGTGTCTCCAGGACAATCTTTAAGTGTTCTACGTGTTCTGCCATGGAATTGGAATAAATTAGGATGTTATCTATGAACCCCACCACAAATTGGTTAATGTATAGTCTAAACACGCGGTTTATCAGATCCATAAATGCAACTGGCATATTGGTTAAACCAAATGACATCGCTGTGAACTCAAAATGCCCGTATCGAGTCCTAAAGGTTGTTTCGTGTATATCTAACTCTCGGAATCTCAATTGATGATAGCTTAACCTAATATCAATCTTAGAAAAATAAGTGGTTCTCCTTAATTGATCAAACATGTTGTCTATCCTTGGCAAAGGATACGTGTTTTTTATGGTCACTAGGTTTAATTTTCGATAATCAACACACAACCTCATGGATTTGCCTTTCTTTTTGTACAAATAATAGTGGAGCTCCCCATCATGATTCACTGGGTCGAATGAACCCTTTTCACGGAGTTCATCCAGTTATGCCTTGAGTTCAATCAATTCTACTAGCGTCATTCTATAAGGAGGAATAACTATAGGATTTGTGTTTGGATACAGTTCAATCTTGAACTCTACCTCTATGGTGGTAGTCCAGGTAAATCATCTGAGAATACATCTCTATATTCCAACGACGGGTATCTCTAGAATCTTCTTAGGTTCTCCAAATCTGGTATCATCATCTAGCAATTGTTTGAGGTCTTCATTCTGTTTTAAACAATGTAACATAACTGTCATATGACTCCGAGGTAGTCTTTGCATATCCTCATTGACGATTACTAACTCTCCGAATGGTAGAATCAATGTGACTCTTTGTCTTGGGCAATCGACCTAAGCCTGATGTTGAGTCAACTAGTCCATACCCAATATCACATCATACCCTTGGAAAGGTAATACCCTAAGGTCGGCAGTTATTAGTTTGTCTCTAAATCTCAATTCACATGTACAAACTTCCCGAGTAACTACAGTATCTCCTATGGGAGTGGACACATACAATGGTTCTGGTGGTGTGGATGTCACTAGTTGTAATCTTCAAATTAATTCTTTTGACACAAATGACTTAGTGGCACTCGAATCAAACAAGATCTTAACAGCAACATTAAACAGAAGGAATGTACCTTCGACAGCTGGTACGGGGTCCACCCGTCCATCCTCTATAGCAAACATTAGGGCTTGATTCTGTCTACCCTTTTGTTGTTGTTGCTGTTGTTGTTGGGGTTGCCTTTGTCGTGGCTGTTGTTGTCCAGGTCCACCTTGGTTTCTGCCCTGACCATTATTCTGCCCTTGGATTTGTCCTTGTGGTCCCTGTTCTAACAATCCTTGGCAAGATGTCCTTTCTGCCTACAGTTGTAACAAACTCCTTCTCTCCGAGTCCATTGCTTGTCAACTCTACCCGGTGTAATGTTCATGTCAGGACATGCACCGTAACCATATTTGAGGGCCCGTGAAGCTTGGTCGCGATAGAAGTTCGTTTCGTTTCCAAAAGGCCCAATGCGATTAGCCTTACTTTTTTATGTTTCCTTTTGGATGTACTTAAAAAGCTTAAAAGCTACAATGTAGAGGAGGCGGTAGTCACCTAGAGTAGTACATAAGTGTTCCCTACATTCAAGTGTCCCTTTGTAAAGCTATCACAACCATCCCCTATTGGCAACATGCCATTGCTAGCATGTGGTCCTCTAGCGGTGCCTACTCCCCTGGGGTGTGTGCATATTTCATTGGAGTATACAATACAAATGCACAGCTACTTTGCATATTAATAAAAGTTCTTTGTTTTTACTATTGCCTTTACTATTGTTTGTGCTTGTATTTGCCATTTCTCTTTACATTGGTTAACCTTACTAATTGATTAACTTAGTTGGGTGTCTCACGGGTGTCCCTTAACCAAAGCACATAGCTCATGACAAATGATATCAAAACCAAGTAACGAGATAATGGCAACTCAGAACAAGTCTACCAAGGAGCGCCTAGAGAAATTAGAGAGGCAAGCTACCCAAACTGCTGAACACCTTGCCATCATGGAACGATTGGTGGAATGTGCTGAGCTCCTCGAATGGGTCAACACACCTTTGGGGAAGCGCTTGATCCTGTGAGTGAGGAACCTTACGTGGCCTTTGGAGAGATCTGGGGTCAACTGGACAAGGTGAATGTTAGGATAAATGTCCTCACAAGATTGGCTAGGACGAGTGGTCCACGAGAGCCAAAGGTAATGCGAAAGGTAAAGTTCTCTGAACCGAAGCATTACAGTGGGACTCGAGATGCAAAGAGAACTTCCTTTTTGATATTGAGCAATATCTGAATGTGGTGAAGTCGAAGACCAAACAGGATAAGGTCTCCATAACCACAATGTAGCTTATGGGTGATGTGAAGCTGTGGTGGCGAAATCGATACTGAGATGTCCAAAACGAGTTGGTTGAAATCAATTCTTGGGAAGCTCTCAAGAGGCAACTCAAGCGTCAATTCCTTCCGAAGGATGTTGAGTTCTTAGCTAGGCAGAGGCTTTGGAGACTCCAACACACAGGTAGTGTCAGGGAGTATGTGAGAGCAATTTTCAGTCCTGACACTAGACATCCCGAACATAACCGAGAAGGAAAAGTTATTCTTCTTCATGGATAGATTAAAGCCATTGGCTCAGACAGAACTAAGACGGCAACTAGTTGCGGATTATGCGTCTGCTCAAGCTGTAGCAGAACGTCTTACTGACTACACCTCAAACTCAAACTCAAATGAAAAGAAGAAAACTTCGAATGCAACAATTATAAGCCATCGTCAGGGAAGGATGAGGGTAGCACTAGCAAGTCGAAGAGCTACTTTAACAAAGGGGCCTCCTCATCCAAGCAGTCGTCTGCACCTTCGACTTCGGCCACAAATTCCAAGTCCAAACCATTGAAGTGTTTCTTATGGTCCGAGCCACATCAAATAGTCGCATACTCTCAAAAGAGTTCATTGAATGCTCTACAGGCTGAGGGGATATCTCATGATCAAGCCACAGGAAACGAGCCAAAAGAATAGAGGATGGGAGCTCTTCGGTTGCTGAATGCCTTAAAGGGGCAGGTTTCAGGGAAGCAGAAGGGTGCTTCCAAAGGATTGATGTTTATTGAAGTGAGAATCAATTGAAAGGCTACTTGAGCAATGGTGGACACTGGAGCCACACATAATATCATTGCCGAAGGTGAAGGGAACAGTTGGCTCTCAAATTAGAAGGAGACTCTAGTAAGATCAAAGCAGTTAACTTTGCAACGAAACCAATCCATGGTGTTGCAAGGGTCGTACCCATAGAGGTGGGCAGATGGTCAAGCATGTTAAACTACATGGCAACACCCATGGATGACTTCAAGATGATCTTGGGCATGAAATTTTTGCATAAAGCTAAGGCAGCGTCATTGCCTTATCTCGAGGCCTTGTGTATGCTAGGTGATGCGCCTTGTATGATCCCGACAACTGTGGTGGAACCAAAAGGCAAAAGGATTTCGGCTCTTCAGTTAAAAAGGGGGCTCAAGAAAAGCGAGCAAACATATCTGGCCACTGTGGTAAGTGAGGACCGTAAGGAAGCTCCCCAACCAATTCCGAAAGCGGTAGCGAAGTTGATAACAGACTTCAAAGGTGTGTTGCCGAAAGAGTTTCCTTCGCGAAGGCCTATTGACCACAAAATTGAGCTTATTCCAAGGGCGAGCCCGCCTGCACGTCGTCTGTATTAGATGGCACCTCCGGAGTTAGCTGAACTCGGAAGCAGCTAAGTGAACTCATTGATACTAGGTTCATTCGTCCCTCAAAGGCTCCTTATGGGGCGCTGGTGTCATTCCAGAAGAAACATGATGCTAGTCTTCGGAGGTGTGTGGACTACCGGGCACTAAACAAGGTAACTATTCGAAACAAATATCTCATTCCTTTAGTTATTGAACTGCTTGATCAATTGAGTGCAACTTAATATTTTACGAAGCTGGATTTGTAGTCTGAGTACCATCAAGTTCGAATTGTCAAAGGAGATGATCCTAAGACCACCTGTGTAACTCGCTATGGAGCATTCGAGTTCTTGGTGATGCCTTTTAAGTTAACCAACGCCCCAACAACATTTTGTAGACTGATGAATGCAAAATTCCACGAGTACCTTGATAAGTTCGTAACGTATATCTGGATGACATCGTGATCTATAGCCCCACCTTGGAAGAACATATCTCTCACCTAAAGATTGTGTTCGAGCTGCTACAAAAGAATCACCTCTATGTGAAGGAAGAGAAATGTTCTTTTGCACAGAAGGAGATTGCTTTCTTGGGCCATTACATTAGTAATGGCAAATTGAAGATGGATATGTCGAAGGTCCAGGCCATTGCGGAATGGAAGGTCCCAACAAATGTGTCAAAGTTGAGATCTTTCCTTGGTCTGGTGAACTACCATCATAAGTTTATCAAGGGATATTTAGCACAAGCAACGCCCTTGACGAACTTGCTAAAGAAGCACCAGCCTTGGGTTTGGTCAAAAGAGAGCCAGAGCATTTGTTGATCTGAAACAAGTAGTGATAGAAGATTTTGTTCTTACTCTGCTAGATTTGAGCAAGCTTTTTGAGGTGCATACATATGCTTCAGATTTTGCACTTGGTGGGGTGCTAATTCAGGAGGGACATCCTTTGGCTGAAAGCTAAAAATTTTATGGGGCAAAACACCGTTATACTCTACAAGAGAAGGAACTGTTGGCCGTGGTTCATTGCCATCGAACATGGAGACATTATTTGTTGGGTTTCAAGTTTGTGGTGAAAACAGATAATGCAGCTATCTCACACTTCTTAACCCAAAAGAAACTTACTGCAAAGCAAGCTTGGTGGCAAGAGCTCATTTCAAAATTTGATATGGTGCTAGAGCATAAACCAGGGCGAACAAATCAAGTTGTTGATGGTTTAAGTAAAAAAACAAAATTTTTTGCCATATCAATTGAAGCTTAGAGGAGTATCACCAGGCTTCAAACCACCCTGGATGACAGAATTTGATAAGGCTTGCGGTCAGACCCTCAAGTTCAAATTATGTGGCTCTTAGCAGAAGAGGGTCGAACAAGACGATTTCACATTAGAGACGGGTTGCTCATCACCAAAGGGGGTTGTCACTATGTACCCCGCACTGGAGGACTTCGCAGGGAGTTAATGCATGAATGTCATGACACTCAGTGGGTAGGTCAGTGAGATGGTCAACGCACTTTGACATTGTTAGAACATGGATATTATTGGCCAAATATGAGGGAGGATGTGGAAGATTACATCAAAACTTGTCTCATTTGTCAACAAGATAAAGTCGAACGAGCCAAGCCATTAGGGCTCGTAGAACCGCTACCAGTTCCTTAGCGTCCGTGGAAGAGTGTAACCATGGACTTCATATGTGCCTTGCCAAAAGTGGGGGAGTATGGCTCACTTGTGGTAGTGGTGGACAGATTCTCAAAATATGTCACCTTCATACCAACTCCCAAGCATTGTTCGGCAGAGGAGAATGCATATCTTTTTTTTGAGGCATGTCTTCAAATATTGGGGTGCTCCTCGGACCATCATCAGTGATAGGGATTCCAGGTTCACCGGGTGATTCTGGACAAAGCTGTTTCGAATCTTGGGATCTCATCTGAATTTTTCCGCAAGCTGTCATCCGCAGACAAATGGCCAGACTGAGAGATTCAATGACATGTTGGAAGAATATCTAAGGCACTTTGTTAGTGCCAATCAGAAGAATTGGGTGAATCTGTTAGATGTCGTTCAATTTTGCTTAAACTTGCAGCGCAACTCTTCGACCTCAAAAAGTCCTTTTGAGTTGGTAATGGGCCAACAACCATTAACACCTCACACAGTTGATATGGACTATACAGGGAGTAGTCTCAAAGCATATCAGTTCGCAAATGAGTGGCAGAAGACCAGCAAGATTGCTCGAGCTTATTTAGAGAAGGCTTCTAGAAGAATGAAGTAGGCAGATCAAAGGAGAAGACCAGCTTCTTTCCAAGTGGGTGACCAAGTCCTTTTAAAGCTTCAGCCAAATATTATGAGATTTTTCAAGGTCAATAGGAAGTTAGTCCGCAAGTATGAGGGGCCATTCACAATCACTGAGAGAGTTGGTATGAAGGTGGCATATTTTGAGAATCTGTCTACCACCACCACGAATGAGCCATACTCCCCCACTTTTGGCAAGGCACAGATGAAGTCTATGGTTACACTCTCCCACGGACGTTGAGGAGCCGGTAGTGATTCTAGGAGCTCCAACAGCTTGGCTCGTTCCACCTTGTCCTATTGACAAATGAGACAAGTCTTGACATATTCTTCCACATCCTCCCTCATCTTTGGCCAATAATATCCACGTTCTAACAATGTCAAAGTGCGTTGACCACCTTGATGACCTGCCCACTGAGTGTCATGACATTCATGCATTAACTCCTTGCGAAGTCCTCCAGTGCGGGGTACATAGAGACGACCCCCTTTGGTGATGATCAAACCGTCTCTGATGTGATATCGTCTTGTCTGACCCTCTTCTGTTAAGAGCGGCAGAGTTTGAACTTGAGGATTTGACCACAAGCCATATCGAATTTTGTCATGCATGGTGGTTTGAAGCCTGGTGATACTCCTCTAAGCTTCAACTGATATGGCGACAAGTTCTGTTTTTCTACTTAAAGCATCAACAACTTGATTTGTTCTCCCTGGTTTGTGCTCTAGCACCATATCAAATTTTGAAAGGAACTTTTGCCGCCGAGCTTGCTTTGCAGTAAGTTTCTTCTAGATTAAGAAGTGTGAGATAGCTTACATTATTCGTCTTTACCACAAACTTAGAACCCAGCGAATAATGTCTCCATGTTCGAAGGCAATGAACCACGACCAATAGTTCCTTCTCTTGTATAGTATGACGGTGTTCTGGCTCAGAAAATTTTCGGCTTTCAAAGGCCAAAGGATGTCCCTACTGAACTAGCACCCCACCAAGAGCAAAATTCGAAGCATATGTATGCACGTCAAAAAGCTTGCTCAAATCTAGCAGAGCAAGAATAGGATCTTCTATCACTTCCTGTTTCATATCAACAAATGCTCTCTGGCTCTCTTTTGACCAAACCTAAGGCTGGTCCTTCTTTCGCAAGTTCGTCCAGGACGTTGCTCGTGCTAAATATCCCTTGATGAACTTATGATGTTAGTTCACCAGACAAAGGAAAGATCTCAACTTTGACACATTTGTTGGGACCTTCCATTCCGCAATGGCCTGGACCTTCAACATAACCTTCTTTAATTTGCCATCACCAATGTAATGGCCCAAGAATGCAATCTCCTTCTGCACAAAGGAACATTTCTCTTCCTTTAAATAGAGGTGATTCTTTCGTAGCAGCTCGAACACAATCTTCAGGCGAGAGGTATGTTCCTCCAAGGTGGGGCTATAGATCACGATGTCATCCAGATATATAAATATAAACTTATCAAGGTACTCGTGGAATATCTCATTCATCAATGTACAAAATGTTGTTGGGGCGTTGGTTAACTCGAAAAGCATCACCAAGTACTCGAATGCTCCGTGGCGAGTTACACAAGGGGTCTTGGGCTCATCTCCTTCGACAATTCGAACTTGATGGTACCTAGACCGCAAATCTAGCTTGGTGAAATATCAAACTGCACCCAACTGATCAAACAGGTCAGCAATTAAAGGAATGCGATATTTGTTTCGAATAGTTACCTTGTTTATTGCCCAGTAGTCCACATGCATCCAAAGACTACCATCATGTTTCTTCTAGAATAACACCGGCGCCCCATAAGGAGCCTTTGAGGGACGAATGAACCCAGTATCAATGAGTTCACTCAGCTGCTTCCGCAGTTCAGCTAACTCCGAAGGTGCCATCTGATACAAACGACGCGCAGGCGAGCTCGTCCCTGGAATCAGCTCAATCTTGTGGTCAATAGGCTTCGCGAAGGAAACTATTTCGGCAATTCTTCAGGCAACACATCTTTCAAGTCTGTTATCAACATCGCTACCGCTTTCGGAATTGGTTGGCAAGCTTCCCTTCCGTCCTCACCTACCACGGTGGCCACATATGTTTGCTTGCCTTTCTTGAGCCCCCTTTTCAACTAAAAAGCCAAAATCCTTTTGTCTTTTGGTTCCACCACAGTTGTCGGGATCATACAAGGTGCATCGCCTAGCATATACAAGGCATCAAGATAAGGCATCAGCCCTGCCTTAGCTTCATGTAGAAATTTCATGCCAAGATCACCTTCAAGTCATCCATGGGTATTGCCCTATAGTTTGATATGCCTGACCATCTGCCCACCTCTATGGGTACGACCCTTGCAACACCATGGATCGATTTCGCCGTAGAGTTAACCACTTTGATCTTACTAGAGTCTCCTTCTAATTTGAGACCCAACCAATTCCCTCCACCTTTGGCAATGAAATTATGTGTGGCTCCATTGTCCACCATTACTCGAGTAGCCTTTCCATTGATTCTCACTTCAATAAACATCAATCATTTGGAAGCACCCTTCTGCTTCCCTGAAACCTACCCCTTTAAGACATTTAACAACCGAAGAGCTCCCATCCTCGGTTCTTTTGGCTCGCTTCCTGTGACTTGATCATGAGATGTCCCCTCAGCCTATAGAGAATTCAATGAACTCTTTTGAGGGCATATTGCTATTCAATGTGGCCTGGAGCATAAGAAATACTTCAATGATTTGGACTTGGAATTTGCAGTCAAAGTCGAAGGTACAATCGGTTGCTTGGATGAGGAGGCCCCTTTGTTAAAGTAGCTCTTCGACTTGCTAGTGCTACCCTCATCCTTCCCTAAAGATGGGTTATAATTGTTCCATTTGAAGTTTTCTTATTTTCATTTGAGTTCGAGTTTGAGGTGTAGTCAGTAAGTAAGTTTCGCTACAACCTGAGCAGACGCATAATCTTCAACTAGTTGTCGTCTTAGTTCTGTTTGAGCCAATGGCTTTAATCCATCCACGAAGAACAACTTTTCCCTTTCGGTCATGTTCGGGACGTCTAGCGTCAGCACTGAAAATTGCTTCACATACTCCCTGACACTACCTGTGTGTTGAAGTCTCCAAAGCCTCTGCCTAGCTAAGAACTCAACATCATTCGAAAGAAATTGACGCTTGAGTTGCCTCTTGAGAGCTTCCCAAGAATCTATTTCAACCAACTTGTTTTGGACATCTCAGTATCGATTTCGCCACAATAGCTTGCATCACCCGTAAGCTACATTGTGGTTATGGAGACCTTATCCTGCTCTGTCTCCGGCTTCACCACATTCAAGTATTGCTCAATATCAAAAAGGAAGTTCTCTTTGCATCTCGAGTCCCACTGTAATGCTTCGGTTCAGGCAACTTTACCTTTCGCATTACCTCCAGCTCTTGTGGACCACTCGTCCTAGCCAATCTTGTGAGGACATTTATCTTGCCATTCACATCGTCCAGTTGACCCCAGATCTCTCCAAAGGCCATGTGAGCTTCCTCACTCACAGCATCAAGCGCTTCCCCGAAAGTGTGTTGACTCGTTCGAGGAGCTCAACATGTTCCACCAATCGCTCCATGGTGGCCATGCATTCAGCAGTTTGGGTAACTTGCCTCTCCAGTTCCTCTAGGCTCTCCTAGGTGGACTTGTTCTGAGTTTTCATTATCTCATTACTTGGCTCTGATACCACTTGTCACGGGCTATGTGCTTTGGTTAAGAGATGTCAGTGACGCACCCAACTAAGTTAATCAGTTAGTAGGGTCAGCCAATGTAAAGAGAAATAGTAAACACAAGCACAGACAACAGTAAAGGTAACAGTAAAAAAAGGAACTTTTATTAATATCCAAAGCAGCTATACATTTGTATTGTATACTCGAATGAAATACATACACACCCTAGGGGAGCAG
Source organism: Tinospora cordifolia (assembly GCA_030144865.1). Taxonomy (NCBI): domain Eukaryota; kingdom Viridiplantae; phylum Streptophyta; class Magnoliopsida; order Ranunculales; family Menispermaceae; genus Tinospora; species Tinospora cordifolia. The sequence goes on from JAJIYU010005786.1 coordinate 14,102, forward strand.
GCACTACTAGAAGACCACGTGCTAGCAATAGCATGCCGCTAATAAAAGACGATTGTGATAGTTTTACAAAGGGATACTTGAATGTAGAGGACACCTATGCACTACTCTAGACGACTACCATCTCCCCTACAAGGTAGCTCTTAAGCTTTTTAAGTACATCCAAAAGGAAACATCAAAAAGTAAGGCCAATCACACTAGGCCTTTTGGAGGGCGAAACGAACTCCGATCGCGACCAAACTTCACGGACCCTCTAATATGGTTACAGTGCATGTCCAGACATGACCTTCACACTAGGGCAGGGTTGACAAGCAATAGGCTCGGAGAGAAGGAGCTTGTTACAACTGTAGGCAGAAAGGATATCTTGCCAAGGATTGTCAAAATCAGGGACCACAAAGACAAATCCAATGGCAGAATAATGGTCAAGACAGAAACCAAGGTGGACGTGGACACCAACAGCCACGACAGAGGCACCCCCAACAACAACAGCAACAACAACAACAGGGCAGATAAAATCAAGCCCTAGTGTTTGCTATAGACGATGGACGAGTGGACCCTGTACCAGCCGTCAAAGGTACATTCCTTCTGTTTAATGTTGCTATTAGGATCTTGTTTGATTCGGATGCAATCAAGTCATTTGTGTCAGAAGAACTAGTTAGAAGATTACAACTAGTGGCATCCACACCACTATAACTATTGTATGTGTCCACTCCCATAGGAGATACTGTAGTTACTCGGGAAGTTTGTACATGTGAATGAGATTTGTAGACAAACTAATAGTTGCCGACCTTAGCGTATTATCTTTCCAAGGATATGATGTGATACTAGGTATAGACTGGTTGACTCAACACCAGGCACAGATCAATTGCTCAAGACGAAGAGTCACATTGATTCTACCATCCAAAGAGTTAGTAAAAAGTCAATGGGAATGTGCAGAGACTACCTCGGAGTCCTATGACAGCCATGTTACATTATTTAAAACAGAGTGAGGACTTCAAACAATTGCTAAATGATGATATCAGATTTGAAGAACCTAAGAAGATTTCGGAGATACCCGTAGTCGAGAATATAAAGATGTATTCTCAAATGATTTACCTTGACTACCACCAGACACAGAGGTAGAGTTCAAGATTGAACTACATCCAGACACAAATCCTATAGCTATTCCTCCTTATGGAATGGCACTAGTAAAATTGATTGAACTCAAGACATAGCTGGATGAACTCTGTGAAAAGGGATTCATTCGACCCAGTGAATCACGATGGGGAGCTCCAGTATTATTTGTGAAAAAGAAAAATCGATCCATGAGGTTGTGTGTTGATTATCGAAAATTAAACCTAGAGACCATAAAAAACACGTATCCTTTGTCAAAGATAGACAACATGTTTGATCAATTAAGGAGAACCACTTATTTTTCTAAGATCGATATTAGGTCAAGCTCATCAATTGAGATTCCGAGAGTCAGATATACACGAAACAACCTTTAGGACTCGATACGGGCATTTTGAGTTCACGGCGATGCCATTTGGTTTAACCAACATGCCAGCAGCATTTATGGATCTGATGAACCGCATGTTTAGACTATACATTAACCAATTTGTGGTGGTGTTCATAGATGACATCCTAATTTATTTCAATTCCAAGGTAGAACACACAGAACACTTAAAGATTGTCCTGGAAACACTTAGCAAAAATGAACTATATGCTAAGTTCAGTAAATGTGAATTCTAGATGAAAACGGTCAAATTCCTTGGCCATGTAGTATTAGCAGAAGGCATTTCGGTAGATCCCGATAAAGTGGAAACTGTCACAAACTAGAAGCACCCTAAGATTGTGACAGAAATCATAAGTTTCTTAGGCTTAGTTACATACTACAAGAGATTCATCCAAGATTTCTCAAAGTCCGAACCTATGACAAAATTAACCAGAAAATGAGTTAAAATCAATTGGAATAAGAAATGTGAACAGTCATTCTAAGAATTAAATAAGAGATTGACTTCGGCCCTTATCTTAGTCACTCCTACCTATGGTGTTAGATATGTTCTGTATATTGATGCTTTGAAAAACGGATTGGGTGCAGTGTTGATGCAAGAAGGAAAGGTTGTTACATATGTCTCGTGACAACCGAAAGTTCATAAACAAATTTATCTAACGCATGAGCTAGAATTAGCAGCTATTGTATTTGCCTTAAAATTTTGGAAACACTATTTTTTTGGTGAAAGATTCGATCTGTTTTTAGACTACAAGAGTCTGAAATACATCTACACACAGAAGGAGTTAAATCTTAGACAGCGGAGATGGATAGAATTCCTTAAAGATTATGATTTTCAATTACATTACCATCAAGGAAAGGCCAATGTAGTGACAGATACCTTGAGTAGGAGATTTAACAAACAAGATGAGGAAAATGACAAATGTACCAGTTGATCGAGGATTTCAACATGGGTGCCACCTCAAATGAGAAACAGACATACTTTTACAACATGACTTGCCAGCCGCACCTCCTGCATCAGATCAAACAAGAGCAGAGACAAGATAAATGGATCATGACTTTAATTGAAGGAGTCAAACAAGGTAAACATACAGATTTTAGAATTGACACCGAAGGCGCGTTGAGACTTGGAGAAAGAATTTGTGTTCCTCAAGATGGACAAAGCATAAAGATCATATTAGATGAAGCCCATCAAACTAAATACACGATGCATCATGGCAGAGACGAGATGTATCAAAACCTCAAAAAGACCTATTGGTGACGAGGAATGAAACGAGACATAGCTAAGTATGTCTCTAAATGCCTAACATGTCAATAAGTAAAAGCTTAGCACAGAAAGCCTACAAGAATGTTACAACCACTCTCAATCCCTGAATGGCAGTGGGATAACATAGCCATGAACTTTGTCACTGCATTTCCTTGGAACCCGAAGGGAGAAGATACGATATGGGTCATTGTGGATCATCTCACTAAGGTAGCACATTTCTTGCCCATTAGATCCACAGACTAAACAAGTCAGTAAAGTGGGAGAACTTTATGCGAAGGAGATTGTAAGACTTCATGGCGTGCTTAAAACCATTGTGTCAGACAGAGACTCTCGATTCACATCACAATTCTAGCAAAGTCTACAGAACAAGTTGGGCACCAGACTCACCATGAGCACTGCTTTCTATCCTCAAACTAATGGTCAATCTGAAAAAGTTATTCAAACACTAAAAGACAACCTGAGGTCTTGCGTCCTTGACTTTAAGGGAAACTGGAGCAAGTACCTACACCCGGTAGTGTTTGCGCACAACAACAGTTATCAGGCAAGTATAAAAATGACTCCATAGAAAGTTTTCTATAGGAGGCCCTGCAAATCACCAACCTACTGAGCTAAACTTGAAGACCACGTGCTTGCTGGGCCCGATCTAGTGGTAGAGATGAACAATCAAATAAAACAGACACAGAAGAGACTGGCCACTACACAGAGTAGACAAAAAACTTATGCCGATAAAAGGAAAAGACCCCTTGAGTTTCAAGCGGGTGATATAGTGTTCTTGAGAATAAGCCCTCGGAAAAGAATCAAAAGGTTCGGATACAAAGGAAAGTTTTCACCCAGATTTATCATCCCTTTGAAACACTTAGAAGAATTGAAGAATGCGCCTACGAATTAGATCTACCAAACATAATGTCCTTAGTTCACAACGTGTTCCATGTGTCAATGCTGAGGAAGTATGAACCTGAGCCCTCTCACATAATCCATTAGGAGGAGGTGGACATTCAAGACGATGCCACATACGAAGAAGCAACAGTTAGGATTCTCGACCGCAAAGTACAATGCTTGAGAACGAAAGACATTCCCTTAGTCAAAGTTTTATAGAAGCATCATGGAATAGAAGAGGCAACTTAAGAGCCAGAAAGCGAGATGAAGAACAAATATCCAGACCTCTTCACCCAAAATATCTGACCAAACAACATTAAAGCGAGTAAGTACAAATTTTGATTATGAAATTTATTTTAACGAAGGTAACAATACCCAAACAATCTAGGTTAACAAAAAAATAATCGACGGTACTGTTCAATCGGCAGCATTATTTGTCGATGGCGCAATAATCGACAGCACTGTTTTGTCGACGGCTAGTCACGATAATCGGCGGCACTGTTTTGTCGGCGACGCTTTAGCACACTGTTCACTCGAGACAAAACAACTATAGTGGTACTGTTTTATCGATGGTACTGTAGTGCGTTGTTTTGTCGGCAGTACTATAGCGCACTATTTATGTGTGTCATTTCTGCATGAAAAATCTATATAAACCCACCCCCTCATTCGCAAATTCATCCCAGCAAGAGAAAAACAAATCTCTCTACTTACTCTCTTTTCCTCTCTCATTCTTAGGCTATTCTAAACAGCAAATACAGTAGTAAGAAAGGGAAAGTCCAAATTTCTGCATAGCACGAATGAGGGCCTACTTCTGGGTGTTTATTTTGAAGCAACTGGAGGTTTCTACAAGTCAAGATAGGTATAATGACTCTGTCTAAGTTCATTTTTGTAGGATTAGAGGCCTTAGGATGCTAAAAGAACAAGAGATGAGAGAAACATATGTAGAAATGTTCACTTCAGTACATACTATATTATTGTTTACATGTTACTATTACTATTTACGGGGTACTGTTTACTATTACTATTTATAAGTGTTGTTTACATATACGTATTGTTCATATACACGGTACTATTCATGAACGGTTATTAAATCATATTTTCAAAACGTAGATCTTGAATACTGATCGTCGAAGACTCAAAAAAATTTGGAATAACAACGCGAGGATTCAAGAGAGTCATATATCGAGGTAGAAATGACTATCTGAACCCTTTCGTATTATTTTGGTTAAGATATGAAACATGATTTTGTATGATTATTATTATACGTTGTTTTAGAAGCATGTTAGGGATGTATTTCTATGAATGAATGTCTATCTGTTGTTGAGGATTTATAGCAGGTCATGTTTTGTATGAAAATAAGTTACAGCTAAGAATCTAAGCCATGCATGTCATATGATGAATAGAATGATTAATGTGATTACGAGCACGTTAACTTATCTATTTGTATCCATTGGTTATTTATATTGGATATTTGAAATGTGAATATACTTATGATCATTAATCAAAGATGATAAAGAGAACTAACCACGTATTGGCACGGTGACACAGATACTGTGGCAATAGTCTAGTATCACCGTAGGTATTCCTAGCCCTAGGCGGTTCTCTGTTTCAAAGGGGATTGAGAGTCTAAGTAAGACTTCACTCCCTGGTCTGCTGATCGAGTGAGACATCAACCCCGAAATAGGGTTCTAAGTGTGTAACGAGCCTTCAGGCGTTACATTGAATACTCCGAACCTAAGTTAGAATGTCAAGGAAGAAAACATTTCGGTCTTAACCTTAACTCAAACAATTGAATCATTGAAACGCCTAATGTTTTATAAGTGCTTACATATTTGTATTTTGACTACTATAATGCTTGAGATGTTTTTGTGTAAGATCCACCGGCCTCTTGAGCTCACCCCACTCACTCTTTTTTAGGTAACCATTGAAGACATTGGTACTGACAAATTAAACCTTTGTAACACCTTTGTAACAGTGCGCTACAGTACGACCAACAAAACAGTGCGCTACAGTACCACCAACAAAACAATGCTGTCGATTATCATCGCTGATTGTCATGATGCGCTGCCGACAAAACAATGTCACCGATTGTCATGCCGTCGACAAACGGTGCCACCGATTGAACGGTAATGCCGATTGAACAGTGCCGCTGATTGTCGTTCTTTTTTAACCCGAATTTTTCAGGTATTACGTAAATATACATACATTTGTTTTTAATCACCTAAAGGCACATACCAAGGAAATGGCTAGGCACTGCCTTGTGTAAGCAAAGCAAATTGCCCTAGCATCATTTAGAAGGCTCAAAACACTGCCATTGATCCTTATATTTTTGCAAAAGACTGATGGAAACTCAATGAAATTAGGATCATATCAACTCAAATATCAGGACAAACTAGTATCTAAAAAGTGGCTAATCAACTATTCTATTAATGTGGGTAGATGTTCCCACATCAAACTTTCATCAATAGCACTGAGAGGTAAGAAACTATCAATAGCATCCAAAGGGCCTCCCACTACTTCCTCTTCGTAGATTATCTTTGGAATCAAACTACGTAATACTACATCAAGATATTGACATTTATCAAAAATATGAAAGCCCTAATTATTAGTGATCAAGAGTGAAAGCACTAATATTCCTCCCAAGAATTTAGCCTTTCTTCAGTGGTCATATAAATTCTTAAATGGATAAAACTAAGGATATCTATCTGAATTCTAATCGTTGCAATGGATAATTAAAGGCAAGAAATATTGAGTGTGAATATCAACCATAGTTGGATGCACAAATACATAAAATAAGATATTAGTGCTCAACATCAATAACATGTAGAAAGCATTACTAGAACATCAAGGAACCATTCTCTCTAAATTCGAGCACAACTGTCACTGAGTGGTGCAGCGCATAGTATTATTTTTAATGCTCAACATCAATACCATTTGGAGACCACTAGAACATCTTGCTATAACAAAAAAGAAGCTATCTTTCTGAATTCAGAGTGTAACTGTCATAGAGAGATGCACAAGTGCACAAAATACTATTTTAGGTGCTCAACATCAATAACATTTGGAGACCATCAGAACATTAAGGATTTGCTAGAGACTCATTATTTACAAATTTGACCACTCCAACCCCAACCCTGAAAAATCCAATATAATTAACACAAATTTTGAAGTCAATGATATAAAAGTTGAATCAAATAGTTATGATTAACTAATAAAATCTTGCCAGCTATCCAACTCTATACCAAGTCATTACCATTTTAGGTTGATGACACAAATATTTCCTCATAACCTTAAACTAAGTTTACTTTGGTATTTTTCATGCCCTTGTACTCCTTCAAAATACAATATTTTGGCTCTCTTTCTATGAAATGCGTTCATCAAACATCATCTTAGAAAAAGCCTCGACCAACTTTCTCTCATTCTATTCCCATTTAGTTTTTAGGTTCTAATGAATAATGTCAATAACTATACCTTTTGCAATCATAACACCCTCACATTGATAAAACTCCTTTTACATATAAGTTTTTCCTTCACCACTTATAATTCTAATCCATATAACACAAGAGGCAAAGGCGCCTAGGTATGCTTAATGAGGGGACATTTGTGGCACCTAGAAATCCTTAAATGGGCTGATGGTTGGGTGAGCTAACACCAAGAGCAACATTAAAACTTGCCTCCTCACTTGGTGACAGACTTGTGACATAGAGTACCTTACAAGCACCCTTAATTCAAGAAAATTTGAGAATACATCTCACAACCTTTTAATAAAATTATTTCTTGAACACCATGACATTTGAACAAGTAATTGATTCAACCTCAAAAAATCATATGGCATTTGTTCGAGTACATCAAATAATAGATGTGATTCTAGTGGCCAACGAATCGGAAGAAAACTACAGAGTTAGAAGGAAAGAAAGGGCAATGCCTGAACTAGACTTTGCTAAAGCCTACAA
>JAJIYU010005787.1:0-21698 GCA_030144865.1 Tinospora cordifolia
GATTTTGTCTTTTCTGTCTCGGTCTCTCCTTCGTTCCACCACTTTCCACCCCTCCTCTTTATCGACTTTCTCATTTGGCTTGACCAAAATGTTCCTCCACGTGTGCTCATCCGTCTTTGCATGCCAGCTAGCGTCACTGTTCCATTGCTTCTCTTCCCTCTTTCTTCCTTCATTCCGAACTGTAAGTTTCCTCAAAATGTCTCGATATGCTCTCCGGTAATATTCCGCAGCCCGTAACTCTCTATGATTCTGATGTGGGTCACTCTCTCCCATGCTTCGTTCCTTGGTTCACACCCCCCTCCAGCCATCTCGTGGGTTCGTTTGCCATTCCTCCCTGTTGCTTCCTCGTCGCCCCTCGTTTCGCCTTCCTCCCGTCATCCTTCTTTTCCTGTGGTGTTTTTAAAGTAGATTATAGTTAATGGGTGAAATTCATTCAGGTGGTAAAACATAAAAGGAACAATGAGTGAGCAAAAACAAATGCCCTTGTATCACTAATTTCAAGATGAAAGATTTAAACCTCGAGATCTATATCTATGTTTGACACCGGACAGCATAGTGCAAAGAAGAATGTAGCAGTATTGGAAGATCATCATATGTGCAGTATGACACACGGTATGGGAAGAAAGAAATAGAAGACTTTTTTTGGATAGATGTAGGTCGGAGATGGCTATTTGGGAACGGTCTAATGTTCTTTTTGCGTCAAGGAGCAAAAATCTTGCATAGTCTATACTTTTGATGTATTTAGAGCTTTGATATCTCATCAGACTCTCTTTTATTATCAATATACTAGTTTCTCTTAAAAAAAAAATATCTATGTTTGACACCCATACCCGAGCCTAGGTAACATAGGCGTCCAACACTATAGATTTTAAATATTACTAAGTGAACTATCCAATGAAAAGAAGGGAAAACATTAAACTGGAAAATAACCAGTAGGCGAAATTCATTTAAATGGGAGAATGAGGACAATAAATGAATGAAAATAAGAAAAAAGAAAATAAAAACATGTAATATAGTTGAGTCCCCTAATCCCAAAATTTAAAAATGAAAGAGTTAGATCATATGGCAAGCAGAGATGTGGCGAATGGATTCAAAGGAAAAGCGAGAAGCTGGGTGGTAATGGAGACTATTACAGGTGAGAGTATCTCACATAGGGTCGAAGAAGGCGTGGCAAATGGACCTTCAATTCCTATGCTGATGTGGTAAAGAACAATAATAAAGTTGAAGGGTGGACAGGGGTCTAGAGTAGGAAGAAAGGAAGTTTCCAAAGGAATTTAAGTCATAGGGACTCATGTAGCATGAACATGTGGGAGGTGGAAGACCACACACTTCAATAGAGGGAAGGAGACTTGGCATAGAAGAGATAATTGAGGGGTCACATTTTGATTGAGGTATTCTACACTAAATACAAAAGATTCTTGGTGCACTATGACAGAGCAAAGCTTTTTATGTAAGAGGAGGCTAGGCAAAGAAATATCATATTGTGCTAGATAACAAGGACACTGGCTGGTTGAAGAAGGAAACAAAGAGAACAATGGAGAGCCCAAAGGATAGGTCCTTTAAGAAATTTTGAAGGGGTAGAAACTATATGGTAATGGTGGAGTCATACTCAAATGAGAGGGGGAGCTTCTTGAGAATATCAAAGCTTCTCCAAGGACAACAACAAGCTATTTATGTCCTACAAGAGAGTTCCAGTTGTTGGAGGAGCCTTGGGAAAGGTTTGGATGCAGTCATCATAGAAGAATTACCAAATCTATGAAGAATTAATGAGCCAAGAGAGAAAGGAATAGACACATAGGAGACAAGGAGCTTGGTAGAGCAACAAAGACAGATCAAGATAAAGGAAAACAAAAGGAAGAGAGCACCATGGAAGAAAGACAGGAGAGGAAAAGGAGGTTGAGTAAGAATGAGGTAAAACGACAAAAATCGGAGAAGTAGATACTCATACGGAGACAAGATAACAATATCGAATTGAGGCAAGTGGAGACTAGATAGGGGCTGCAGTAGGAAGGAAGATCAACTTAGTGACACTAGATGTTGCAAGAGCACTCCTGATGTGCTACAATGAAGAGGAGGTCAAGAAGATATTGAAAGGAAAAACTAGAATGGGTAAAGGATGCCTCACAACAAATATATGTAAGGAGGAGATGTTTCAAGAGGGGAAGATCATCAAGTGCAAGAATGAATGGATAGGGATCAAAGGACTTCCACTGGAAAGATGGGAGATGGATTTCCTTGTTTAGATCGAAGAAAAATGTGGGGGGCTGCGAGATGTGGCAGAGTCACCAAAGCTTAACAATTCTTTGAGGTGGCATTCATCAAAGTTAACGGATGGGACTTTGACCGCTTACTGGAAGATATCAAAATATATGAAGATGATGGGACAACTGGTGGGGTTGAGCAAATTTTGATGCAAGGAGGTGGAGGAAGCTCGGAAGTCGGCGAAGAAAAGGTTGGAGGAAATGCAGGATCGGAGAAGAAGGAACATGTAATTTTTTCGACAAGGAGCACAAGCCAAAAAACATTCCAGCAAAGAATGCCGACAACAGAGCATGACGCTGGCGTAGTACAGAGCTAGGTGATTGGATGGGACATAGGAAGAGCATATGCCGGTTGATGCCTGACGGAACAAGTGGCAATGGCAGGTCGTATGGTGCTGAGGCAAGGGGTTTGGTGGCTAATGCAGAAGTAAGGAGGAAGGGGAGGAAGACACGTGGATCATGATTAGAGGACATGAGCCCAATTAGAGGAAGAGAAACTAGCTAGTCTAGTTGATTGGGGCAAAAGACAAATATGAGAAAATGAGGCTTAGGAAAAGAAAGAAACGAAAAATTGTCATTAAGACTTTTTCACTTATGGGCCGTCGGAAAGCGAAGCCCAAGCTTCGAATGGATATAGCCTATAAGTTTATTCTCAAAGAAAGAGTGACGAGGCCTCGATCAAACTTGGGGCCTTTGAAAGATGGAACGCCAACCAAGGAGCCCAACAGTCACCAAGGAAGTGTGGGCCCACTTAAGAAGAAGAAGAAGAAGAAGAATATACCCAAGAAGAAGAAGAGTAGAATGAGGAGATAGAGGATTGTGTCCTAAAGACAACCAGAGGAAGAGATGGAAGGAAATAAGGATTGCATAGACTAGATCATGAAATTGACTGACAGTAATGACAAGGGATAGAACTTGAAGGACAATCAATCCAAAAAGTTATACTCTGTCATCCTAGTTCCCTCTCCTTCACATTCCCCCTTACCAATTCTACTGGAACTAGGGGGAGGTGGCATGGAATAACAGGATGGGATATAGATGGGGCAAGCAAGGGCATCAAAGATAGATGAGGAAACAAACGGCGATGACAGCTGGATGGAGGAACAAGAGGTAGCCCACTTGAATGCCTTCTTAAACCAATTTGAGGCAAACATAAGAGAGGCAGACTGTGTACAGTAGTTAGATGGAGTTGGATGAGGAGGCGTTTTCTATAGAAAAAAAAGATCATTACATGGAATATTAGAAATTGTGGGTCAAGGGACAAAATGGATTGTATAAAAAGAACAATAAATAGAGTCAGGCCTAATATAGTGATGTTGCACGATACGAAGAGGAAATTCATTCAAAAGGATATGGTCAGTAGCCTGTGCGAGGACTTGATATGTAAGTTGGTCGGTCAGCCTTGGCTGCAAGGGGTTCTATTTGAGGGGGTGTTGATCATGTGGGATATTGGGATGATTGAGGGGGTGGAATCAGATTTTGGAACTTGCTCGATATCTATCAAGATTTAAAATAAGGATAAGATTTACTAGAATTTCTCTGGAGTTTAAGATCGTTGTGAGGAGGAAAAAGTTTTTTTTTCTAGGAGGAGTTGGTTGCCTTGTCAGCCCTTTGCCTAGGCTCGTTGTGTGTGGTAGGGGATTTCAAGGAAACAATGGATGAATCTCAAGTGGCCTTTGCTAGAGGAGGACAGATTATCGAAGCATGTTTGGTGGCCAATGAGGTGGTGGACCACTATAGGTTGGAAAAGAAAGTTGGAATAATTCTTAAAGTTGATTTTGCCAAAGCATTTGATTCGGTTGACTAGAAGTTTTTGAATACTTTCTTGAGGAGTAAGGGCTTTGGGGATAGATGGACGAGATGGATTGAAGGATGCTTAAGATCTACCAAGTACCAACTACTCCATCATTATTGATGGTAGGCCAAGAGGGAAAATGCAAAGCAATAGAGGACCAAGAGTGCAAGACCCATTATCCCCTATCTTCTAGATTCTGGTTGTTGATGTGTTGAATGGGATCATGAAAAAGGTTATAGGTAGATGTGAGTTGAGAGGAGTTGAAGTTGACAAAGATGGTATCCAGATCTCCAATATGCAGATGATTGTGTAATGTTCATCAACAATGACAATGAAAGTATTAATAATGCTATGAAGATTTTAAAAGCTTTCTACAAAATCTTAGTGTTTAATATTAATTTCAAGAAAAGCCAGATGACAAGATTAAACATGAAAGTGAATGATATTAAGGACATTGCTAGCAGACTTTGAGTGGAAAGGGAGAATTGGCCCATGCAATACCTTGGAGTTTCCCTATGTGGGGGATCCTAGGAAAACTGCCTTCTGCGAGCCAATTTTTTTGACAATCAAATGAAGAATCGAGGGGGTGGAAGTACAACTATCTTTTCAGAGGTAGGTTACCTCTTCTTTTTTTTTTTTTTTTTTTTTTGGAAATCAGTCCTGGAGGCAATTCTAAATTACTTTATGTCAGTTTTTTAAACTCCAAGAAGGGTTGCATACATGATTGAAAAGCTGAGAAGGGAAGGAAAACCAGAGACTCAGTTTTTGGAACCTGGTGGTAAATAAGGTGGCGAAAAGGCTAGCGGGGTGGAAGCGAGCATTTGTGTCCAAAGGAGGTTGGCTCACTCTAGTCAAATCGGTGTTAGATGCTTTGCCTACTTATTTTTTTTTATTAGTCTTTAAGATTACTAAGCGAGATGGTAACCATATTGAAAGATTGATGAGGGAGTTTCTTTGGGGAGGAGTGGGTGAAGGGCTTGCTACGCATTTGGTGGAGTTGCATGAAGTTTTAGAAGAGGAAATAGGTAGAAGGTCTAGGGATTAGGAATGTGATTGCACGAAATAGATCCGTAGCAGGGAAATGGTTGTAGCAGTTTTCGCAGGAAAAGGAGAAGCTTTGGGGAAGAGTGATTAGAAGCAGACATGGCATGCAGATAAGCGACCAGATGTTAGTGTTCAGAGATATGCTACATATAGAAGCCCTTGGGCATTCATTCATTCCCTTCACCACTTTTATGATCCCTTGATCAGATTGAAGGCAGGTAGAGGTGAAAATATTCGTTTCTGGGAGGATGTTTGGTGGGGGGACTGAGGCTTTTTCAGTATTGTACCCTAGATTGTATTCCACGGCCTAGAATCATCCAATCGCTTTTTTTAAGGAGGATAGCTCTAACTCATCCACAAGATGGGAGTTGCATTTGCAGTCGTCTAGGGGTCCAAGATGTGAGGAAGAAGAAGCTATTCTTTGTTCTGTGCTTAGGGATTGTTATTTGTAAGATTTGGAGGACAGAATTGTTTGGATCATGGAAAGTTCATATGTCTTTTCCTCTAAATCCTTTTTCTCTTCTATGATCGATGATTCTTCTCTTCAGCCTTCCCCCATTTTAAAGGCGATTTGGAAGGCTTCAGTTCCAACTAAGGTTAAATTCTTGGCTTGGGAAGTGATGAAGGGAAAGGTAAATACTGGGGATATAGTTCAGAAGAGGTTCCCAAGTTTCTACTTGTTTCCACGGTGTTGTTTCTTCTGCAAGAGAAGTGAAGAGTTTGTGGATGATTTGTTTCTTCATTGCCCTTATGTTTTGTATGAATGGGATATGTGGAGACTTCACTTTCCCGCTATCCCAGAAAATTTTGTGCAGGATCTCTCTTGTTGTGTTTGCCCCCGCTGGGAGAGGATTGAGAAGAAGTGGAGAAGTTTATTGAACTGTTGCCAGTTTGGCAGTGATGTGATGTGTATGGAAAGCAAGGAATGCAAGGTTTTTTGAAGACAAAGCTATTCTTCCTACGGAGATATGGGAAGCATTTCAATCCCTTGCCTCATTTTTTATTAGTAATTGTACTATCTCTTTGGGGTACTACATGTCAGATTGGCTTAGAGGGCGGAGCAATATTTTGTAATTTTGGGAGGCTTGGCAGGGGTTGGTCTTGTTTTGCTAGGTCTCTCCTTTTTCGTTGTTTGTTCTGATATTCTCTTCTATAATAAAATTTTCTTTTTCGTTTAAAAAAAAAAAGAAAAGTTGAGAAGGGATTTCTTCTAGAAGAAGGAAAAATGAGAATAGAAACAGAGATTTATCAAATGGAGACAAGTATCTAGGACTGTGAAAAGGGTGGCGTTGGATTTGAGAGTATTCGACAAAGGAATAAAGCCTTAATGAGAAAATGATTATGGAAGTTTTCTGAAAAATTGAAGAAGCTTATGGGCCAAGGTTATCGTCACTATACATAGCACAAGAAAGAATGGAATTGAGGCAAGTATTCATCCTCGGGCTACATTTAAGAGCCCTTGGAAATTCATTTTCTCTTTACACCCGATTATTCACCAATGGAGTAGACAAAAGGTGGAGAGTGGGAAAATAATTAGATTCTGGGAGGACTGGTGGTGTGGAACACATTCACTGAAAGATTAGTTTCCTAGGGTTTATAACAAATCAACATCACATGAGTTCTCAATATCAGATTGTATAATATACAGGTAGGTGAGAATGGGGATCAGCTTGGTTGGAACCTTAATTTGAGGGGCTGCCTTGGTGATGAAGGGGGGAGAGAAGTCATGCAGCTACTACAAATACTAGTAGAAGTGAGGTTGTTGGAAGCAGAGGACAAACGAGTATGGGTAGGTGATAGCATGGTATGAAATTTAGACGAAGTTTGTCGAAATTAGACAAATTAATTAGGTAATTTGGACAATCGAAACAAAGTTCGTCTGTAATTATAAAATTACAAAATTTCGTCGAAATCTTCGAAAAATTAGCGAAGTTTATTTAAAATTGAAGTTTTGAAGATTTTTGTAGAAAAAATTGTGTAAAAGCTGTGAAAAAGAGTATTTTTAATGAAAGAATTTATGTGATGCACAAAGAGAAGGAAGAACAAACTATAACTTGGAAGAAGAGACGATAGAGAGAAGAGTAATAAGAGAAAAATAAGCTAAAAGCCTAAGAGAAGAGATGTCGAGAAAAGAAAGAGAAAGATAAGGTTTATGTTTGCAAGATCATTAGGGTTTGACAATAAATTTTTTTTTTGTTTCTTTCTTTTCTCTAACAGTTTTAAGTTAACACATGCGATGCGCATAAAACATTGCTGTTGTTAAAATATATGTTCAAAACCATTACATGTATACTTTTATATGTAAAATATATTTATTATGTTTGTTTTTGGTATTTTTAATAAATATTGTCCATATTTTAGCACTTACATAGTATTTTTTTTGAATTTTTCTAACTTGGTAAATTTTAAAAAAAATTCTTTTGAATTTCTCGAACTCTTCGAATTAATTCTAATTTTTAAAGGTCGAAGTTTGGTATGAAGTCGAATTTTCATTCCTTGGGTGATAGATCAGGTAGATACGCTACAAAATCCTTTACGGAGAAGACTGAACCTAAACCTCCCCCCACAAGAATGAGATCCAAATACGAAGTTCATATGGTATGCCCTAGTTCCCACGAAAGTCAAAATATTATGCTGGTTTATAAGCCTCAATAGGCTCAACATTGGTGATAGGATCTAGAAGAAATATGCTAAGAAGTGTCTATCTCCCTCCTAGGGTTATCTTTGCAAATGCCTTGATGAGAACAAGAAGCATATTTTTGGTACCTGCTGCTTCACGAGGAGTATATGAATAGGTGGGGGAACCAGGTTGAAAAGATGATACCCCAAGAGAAGATCGTCTTTTTGAAGTACCTTAGTGTTGTGATAGCTCGCAGTTCAAACAATACTGGAAATGCAGCTGGTTGGGTATTTGTTTTGTGATATGGAAAGAATGGAACAAAAGAATGTTCAAAGAGAGAGAAGCTTTTTCATTCCAAGTTTACTAGAGATTAGTCATCCTTTTTGTGACGTGGGGGTCTATTTCTAAATGGAGTAAAAATTTAGGCTTCGGGGAGTGGGTTAAGGGTTGGGCGAACATCTTGTATGGTATTTTTGTTGTGTGTACTTTAGTTTGTAGTGGGATACCTCATCCCCCACCTTATGTTTCTAATATATATATATATATATATATATATTTCTACTTCAAATCAAAAAAAAAAAAAAAAAAAGAAAGAGAGAGAGAAAATGAAATAGTTAGAACTCTATGTACTCATGTCCAACCTTGTTATATGAGCCTAAGTAACATAGGTTATCAGATATAGTTGGGCCTAAAATTGGTAATTCTATAGGATATAGGTTTTACACAAGAGTTCATTTATGAATTTCTATGTGTAGGATTGCTTGTCCCATTTTATGATAGTTGTCTTATCATTTTTGTTGCAACTTTAATGTTAGAGTATATATAAAAGTATAGTTAAAAATGTAGCACACTAAGGGTGACAAATGTTAGGGATGCTATAATTAGCAATTTAAGATGCAAATGGTGCAATATATTTGTTAAGTTTTGCTATTATCTCTTGTTTAGATAGATGCTAGGGTGCTATAAGAGCTTATATGAGAGTTCAAAAGTTCTATCATTCAGAAAATTTTCCTCTGTTTTTTCTTTATAATTTGTTAACCTCATTATTAATCATTTAGGTTACTTAGAATAGCACAGTGCTGGAGGAATTTTTTTTTTTTTTTTCAAATTTAGATTTCCCTGCTGGAGAGTCTTCTTCTTCTTGTTGTGTTTCTGCTATCCTTTCGGAGTTTGTCTGCAAAATGTATTGTTGGTAGTTCGAATCCATAGTCCCTTCTGAATCGCTATCCTCCGCCTGAAGCTCCCACCAGGCCTGGGCCCCAAATCGCTTTCTCTATTGGATTCTATTTCTCCTGTCGACTTTTAGGTTAGGCCTATCCAACAATTTATGTTTATTAATCTCCAGTTTCCTTTCGAGTCCTCTCTTAAAAGGGTCCGTCTCTCTTGCTGGTTCAATGGGCCCATCTCTGTCTATCAACTGTTGGGCTTGATTTATTTCAACCTGTCTTTTTAGTCCCTACTCTTGGGCCCAATCCTTACTTCCTTTGGCCCATTGTGTGGGCCCAACCTTCGTCATATGGCACGCGCTACCATCTGCTCTCTCTCGGTCCACCTGTCTTCCTTCTCTTCTGCCACCGAAATTTGAAAATCTCTCGCTCTCCTTTCTGCCATTGCCATGTGTCCCGCCACCTGACAATTCGTCCTTCTCTGAGTCTACGCATCCCTCAGTCGTAGCCTCTATGCATTCATCATAAGTACTTTGTATCTCGATGTCGGAGTTCCGGTCACTGTCGATCCTCCAGTCATCGGCTGCTGTGATTTCGTCCAAATGGTTATTGGCAAAATTTTTTAGAATTTGGAGATGAAGTTCTTTGACTTCTAAGCCCCAATTTCTCTCAATCTCGATTAGTTTGAGCTCCTGAATTCCTTTGTCATCATATATGTCGAACTCTTTCGGTAGGAATCCTGATTCATGCCATCTTAGCTTTGGGAACGCCATTTCCATGGAGGCATTTGTCCTTGTGATGTTTGCTATCTCCAACAATCCACTGCATGCCTCCCCTATCTTTTTGAATGTCGTCATGTTCCAGTCTTGCAATCGGATCCCCTCAATCCCCATCCAGGAGTTCCGACATGCTACTTGTCCTCCCAAGGCCACCAGCTCTTCATTCCACTCTTCAAAATAGAATCCACCAATTCTAGTATGATATATCGCCTTCTGTATGGTTTTAATATCTTCCTTCTCATGGCAGAGAATGATTCCTTTGGCTGTATCCAGCCTGCTGATCGGGATCTCCCATTTCAGAATTTGACGAACCGATTTTTCAACCGTTCGTCATGGTGTTTCATCTGAGGTCCTTATGATAAGGAACTTTGTCACTTCTTCTGTCCATGCATTCCTCCCTTCCCACCTCTGCTTTTTTCTCTCTCCTTCCTGCACTCTCTTCAGTCGATGTTGCCCCTCTTGTGCCCTTTTCCATATCCCTTTCTGATCATGCCCCATTTTCTCTGTGGGTCGGTCATTGTGTTTGGCCCTTTGTTTTTCTCTTTCTCGTTTAGCAGCCTTGCTCTGTCTTTTCACCTCTTCCTGGATAACAACATCCAGAGCGGTCCATAGATTCTTTCATGCTTCTGTTCTAGTTTCTTCCGGAATGACAATGCTTTGTTATTGTCCCTTTACCATCTTCGTTATCTTTATGTATCTACCTTGGTCGTTGGCAAGGATCTCCATGATTATGGTGTATCCTTGAGCACGATAATTTCTATGTTTCTTCTTCCTTCTATGTGACTCTTCACCTTTTCCAGCACCATTTTAATCCAGAGTACTATTTCCTTGTTCACCACGATCTGATAATGGCGGGCCCATGTAACTTCTTGGATAATGATCTCTCTGCTATCTCGTGAGGATCAAATCGAAAAATGTTTAAATCTTGTATTAAATGACACGTAACTCCATTCACCTCTCTTGAATCGTTGGACCTGACATTTATTCCTTTGACTCTTTTGCGCTACAGTAATGCGTTTTGTCTCCTCTTGGAACCTGTTCTTCATCTCTTTCGGGGGTCTTTTGTCGTTTTTGTAGTTATTTCCTTTCCTCCTTTTTGTCACCAGAGTCCATCCATCCAGCTCATCCTTCCTCTCCTGTTGTAGAAGAACGTCTTTCCATGTCATTCCCTATCCCCTATTCACTTTGGTCGCCCTTACGTCTTCTCGATGCTTGTTCCTATGTTTCTTGGTGTGGATAATGGAGTTCTGGGACTCAGCGTGACCACTTTCTTCTAGCCGTTTCCACTTCTGCTCACTGTTCCTCCCTATCCCTTCTCTGTCCTCGCCTTTGTCTTCTCTCTTCTCAATCCTTAATTTTCTTCCATCTTCTCCGCTTTGTGGTCACTCTGCATGGCTCCGTCGTCCTTCGTACTCCGTCCTTTCTAGTTTGTGGCTTCGTCGTTCCGTTTGTTCTCGTCTTTGGTCTCGTCGTTCCGTTCATCCTCATCCATAGTTCTGTTCGTCCTCGTCCGTAGTTTCACTGTGCCATTTCGATCGCTCCTGATTCTATTTTGTCTTTATTAATCATAATCTAAGCCTCATG
The DNA here is from genome assembly GCA_030144865.1 of Tinospora cordifolia. Classification (NCBI taxonomy): domain Eukaryota; kingdom Viridiplantae; phylum Streptophyta; class Magnoliopsida; order Ranunculales; family Menispermaceae; genus Tinospora; species Tinospora cordifolia. The sequence continues at coordinate 11,250 of JAJIYU010005787.1, forward strand.
TTTGGCTTTTGATCATCAAAATAAACTCTCTAATCATCAAAATAACTATAAAACCAAATGAAAATATGTGATTAGAACACTTAAGGTATCAAAAAGCCTAAGCTAACAGTCTAAAGCAATTATTGAAAAGTTAAACTAAAAATACCAAAAATTCACTAAAATGATTAAAACTTATATAAACATGTTATATAAATGCAATAGTGATCCTATCATGCCTACAAAGTGCTTCCCTACTTTGTCTTTGTTTGTTCTCAAAAACTCTGGCCTTTCTCTCTCTCCAAGCATTCCACAAAACTGACATGACCTTTACCCTCCAATAACGTCTAAGACGAGTTGGGAGGGCTTCAACATCTGGGAAGGTTGATCCTAGGGAAGATTAATTTTAGGTAGTTGTTGCCCACCCTTAACATACACATTTGAATTTTTAGGTAATCTCTCTTGCACCAATATCCATTTGTTTACATGAAACCCTTCTCTTAGTAACAAAAAAAATTCAGAATTTTGATAATAGATAATTTGTATGAAGAAGTTAACATCAATTCCAAACTGGGAAAACAAATTCTGAAAGCAAATGCTAATTTTAGAACATGAAAAAAAAATTACAATCTTGAATTAGTTGTTTCCTCTTCTTAAAAGAATTAAATCATTTTCTTCTTCTTCTTCTTAAATTAGTTGTTTTCCGCTGGCATTATCTACTACACATCCTCTATAAATTATAGAAGCTTACGGCCAGAAATATGTAAAGCAAACTCAAATTCAACATTGTTGTAGAAAACCACCAATAGAAAAAAAATAATAATGAAAAGAGCATGTGTTGCATGTGTAGTAGCAGAAGAAAAAAACAAAGAAAATAAAATTGGTGTAGCATTGGAGGAAGAATGGAGAAGACATTATGAATCCAGTGTTGTTGTCATTTAAACACATGAAATGATCTGTTGTTGCTGTTCAAACAAAGAAGACGAAGAATGCAAAGTACACATGCCTAGAACTGCAGCTGAGGGACATTGACCTGAAGAATGCAAAGTACACATAGACTAATAATAGGGACCAGGTTACCTTATCCAGAGTTGACAGATTCTTGGTGAGCGCATCGTGGGACTCCATGTTTCCACTATCTTCTCACTACACCATGCCTAGAACTACCTCGGATCATTGGCTGATAATCCTCGACTCCTAGCCGATGGAATGGGGCCCCACTCCCCTTCGGTTTGTTCACGAATGGATGGATAGGTTTGATTTCTAGGAGAATCTTCAGAAGTGGTGGAACAGACCAACTGAATATCAGTGGCAAGGGTACAGATTCATGCAGAAGCTCAAAAACCTGAAAATAGATTTGCGAGGATGGAGCAGGAACTTTCACTCCGAAGATTGTCGCGAATCGAGAGGGCTGCTTGCCAGAAGGCCCGCATCAAATGGGCAAAGGAAGGCGATGTTAATTCCAAATTTTTTCATAGAGTCCTATCTAAGAGAAGGAACCATGCTATCATCACAAAGTTAGAAACAGAAGGAGGGAGAGTAGTTGATTCAATGGCAGAAGTTGAAGAGCATATTCTATCGTTCTTCTTTCAATTATATTTTGAACCCGACACTCCAAAATGGACAGTTGATGGAGTCGACTGGAATCCTATCTCGGACGATCAGACTCGATGGTTGGAACAGGCTTTTTCGGCAGAGGAGGTTAAGGATGCAGCTTTTCACTGTGAAGGGGAAAAGGCGCCAGGTCCAGACGGTTTCTCCATGATGTTCTATCAGAAAAATTGGGCAGTCCTTTGCCAGGATTTGCTCAGTGTAATAAACGAATTCCTTAGCTCTGACATTATTAATAGATGTACAAACGAGACCTATATCTAGCTTATACCCAAAGAAAAGCAGTTCCAAGAAAGTGGAAGATTTTCGACCCATAAGCTTGGTCACCAGCCTCTACAAGATAATTGCCAGAGTCCTGATGAAGAGACTAAAAGAAGTTATCAAGGACACGGTAGCAGAGTCCCAATTGGGATTCGTTAAGGACAGACACATATTGGATGCGCAGTGCTTAGAACAAATGAAGCAGTCAAGGACTATAGGGACAGCCACAAAGAGGAGTTAGTGGTGAAGATCGATTTCTCGAAGCTGTATGATTCGGTTAGATGCATTGCCTTTTATATGTCCTGAAAAAAATGGTTTTGGAACCAAATGGTGTAAGTGGATTTTGGGCTGCATTTCTTCAGTCTCCTATTCGATCATCATTAACGACAGACAAGGGGGAAGATCAAGGCTTAAAGAGGCCTGAGACAGGGTGATCCCCTCTCCCCATTTCTATATATTTTGGCAGCAGATGGTCTCCAAGGCATCCTACAGAAAGCAGAAGCACATGGATTACGAGGATTCGAGGTGGGGGCGAACAAAACCAGTATATTGAACCTTCTCTATGCTGATGATTTCCTATTCTTCCTTAATAATGACCAACGCAGTTGGAAATTGCTCAGGGGAGTTCTTGAAAGCTTCTCCTTAATTTCAACAAGAGTCAGATTGCTGGTGTCAATCTAACTAATTCTGACCTCTCCCATGCAGAGCGCATTCTAAAAATCTCTGCAGGAGATTGGCCTATGAAATATCTAGGCCTTCCTTTGGGAGGGAATTGTAGGAGAATTGCTTTTTGGAACCCGGTAGTTCAAACTGTCAAGCGCCGAATCGAGGGATGGAAAGGTAGCTACCTGTCTAGAGGGGGTAGACTGCTCCTTGCCAAGGCAGTCTTGGAAGCTCTTCCCTCGTACTACATATCCATCTTCCAAATGCCAGTTACTGTTAGAAAAGAGATTGAGAGGTCCATCAGAAAGTTCTTGTGGAGATCCGAATGTGCTGAGAAACCCCAGTTCTTGGTCGGATGGAAAAAAGTCTGCAAGCAAAAGGAAAGAGGAGGCCTGGGTATAGGAGACATGAAATTTTGGAACCTAGCCTTGTCTACCAAATGGTTATGGAGATTTTCGACGGAGCAAACTTCTTTATGGAGAAGGGTTATTACCAGCATCCACGGGACATCACAAAATGACATGTTAGCAGGTCTTAAAAACAGGACAACAGGAAGATCCCCTTGGAGGTCCATTTTCTCGATCTATCCCAAATTCTTGAGTCATATTCAATGGAGATTGGGCAATAGGATGAAAATTTGGCTTTAGGAGGATACTTGGAGGGGACGGGGACCCCCTGAAAGAGGATTTCCCTAGGCTTTACAAATTGACTCTACAGCTAGATGCTATCCTGTATCAGATTAAGAGCAATGGCATGGAGAACCCCCACAACAGTCCTTGTTGGAACTTCCATTTTAGGAGAGCTCTGAAGGATGAGGAGATCGTAGATTTGACTGATATGTTATAGAGGATGGAACAAGTACAATTTGAAGATAGAGAGGACTCTTGGAGATGGGTAGAAGAAGACAGTGGAACCTTCTCTGTTGAGTCCTACTATGACGCGTTCTTGGGGCAGGATGACACAAACTAAGGAAGAGGAGTCGAAAATAGATTTGATTATGGAAATCTCCGATCCCTGTGAAAAATAAAATTCTAATGTGGCTTGTAATCTTAGACAAATTAAATTGCTCAGTTCAATTGTAGTTAAAAATGTCTAACGGATACATTTCTCCCTCTTGGTGCTGTTTGTGCAAAAAAGCTGAGGAAGACGTGTTCCACCTTTTTTGGCAGTGTGGGACTATGAAGGCTGTTTGGGAAGCGTGGCGTGATCTGCTGCCGGGTCTACCTCCTCCGACAGAGGATGACCTCACTCTCTCAACTGCGGAATCGATTCTGCAAAGACTGAAGCAGTACTGAGTGCTGATTAGATTCACAATCTGGACAACTATTTGGGAAAATAGGAACAATTGTACTTTTAGGAATGTAACGGTAGATATTAGCATTATTGTTGAAAGAACAATTTATCTTGTTGCAGGTTGGGTCTCTAAATCCAAATGAGGAGGTGGGTATTCCTTGGGGGACTGGATGAGGGGATGGCCTTCAATTTTGCAACTCCTCATGTAAAGCCAACTTTACCTTATTATTATAATAAAATTCCTAGTTTCTATTTCAAAAAAAAAAAAAAAAAAACAAAGAAGACGAAGAAGAATTTTTCATTTGTTTCCAGATTTAGGGCATCAACCCTTTTATCTCTTCATTGAATCAAACTTGCTTTATCCACATAAAAAAATAAAAATAAAATAAAATAAAACTCAACCAAGTTCTTTTAGGTTTTAGGATATAGCATAATTTTCTATGACAATATAGTGTAGTTTTATATTTGAGGATATAATATTAGTAATCATTGTTATCAAGGCATTACATATAATTGTAAATGACTAGTTATTTACTTTATTTTAATTCATATATGTACAAATAAATAATATTTACAAAATTGAATTAATGTTGATAACTATTATATGTAGATATATGGAATGTAGCACCAATGAATAAATAAATAATTCTTTAAAGACTGTTAATGATGTATTTTGTGGTTTGCCTAAATCTTGCCCAAGCTCAACCTTGTGATATTACCACCTACCATTGTCTTTCTGCTTCGATAATTTTGTCATTGATTCATATATATATATATATATATATATAGTTTTACAAACTTATTATTACATTTAAAAAGTGAAAAAAATTATATCAAACAATAGAAGGAACAACATCAAATCCATATGAAGAAAGAAATCAAACTAAAGGCGTAAAAAAAAGAAAATTGTGCCATCAACAAGTTAATAAATGGTTCAGGTTAACGTATTTGGCACTTGTTTAAATTTATCCTTAATTGTCTAAAATGGGTCAATTTTGGGTTAGTGAACCAACCTCGTTTTGCTCTAAAATCTAATTGTTTCTTATTGGATTTAACCTATTCTATTGACACCGATTTATGCTTAACATCTATGACATATCATGTGTAACCATTAAATAGAAGCATCCCACTTAACATCATTATGATAACTAATAGAGGTTATTTAACAGCAGGAGAAGTTCACATAAAGGAAATATTCTAAATGGTTGATTTCAACTCTATGATAATGAGTTAATGACAATCAATATACAGTATCAGTAAAAGTTAAACAACCAGATGGGGAGGAGTGGTGGCTCTCTAGTGTTTATGGGTCGTGTGGTAAGCAGGGTCGTGATTTCTTGTGGGATGAGTTAGGGGCTTTGAGTGCCCTTTGTGGAGAGAGGTGGTATGTGGGGGGAGATTTTAATGTGGTCCATTTTTCCACAGAGAAAACTAATGGTCGCACAACTAAAAGTATGAGGAAGTTCGATAGTGTGATTAGAGAGCTGTGCCTTCATGACCCTCCTCTCTTTTATGGTACCTTCACATGGTCAAATTTTCGTCGTGATCCTATTTGCTGCCGCTTGAATAGTTTCTTATCTAATGAAGGGTGGGCTAATATATTTCAATTTTGGAGACAAGAAGTAGGGAAAAGATTGGTTTTCAACCATTGGCCAGTGTTGTTATCCATCTCCAGTCCATTGTGGGGACCAAGTCTTAAGTGCTTCGATGGTCGCTTGGTTCATATGCTGGATTTCAAGGATAAGATTGAAGGGTGGTAGAAGTCCTATAGTGGGGAGGGATGGGAGGGTTTTAGGTTTATGCAGAAGCTTCGGATTATGAAGGAGGAATGCTACTCATGCGGGTTGCATTCTTTGGAAAGCGAAGAGAGGAGGCGAAGATATTTAGAACGGGGGATAGTGGAGCTGGATAAGTTGGAGAAGAGCATCAACTGGTAGGAGGACAAGAGAAGGGAGCGATGGGTGAAAAAAGGAGGAGCTGCGGAGGCTAAGCAAGGAAATAGACTGAGAAGCATAGTTTAAAGCTTGCATTAAATGGCTTAAAGAAGGTGATGTTCCATAGGATTTTGAGTGGGAGGAAGGTGATGAATGGTATATCTTAGATTGAAGGGGATAGAGCGAAAATGACAGGGGAGGAAGATAAGATAGAGGACCACGTAGTGGGTTATTTTTCTGAGATTTTTGGGAAAAGTGTTCAGTGGATTGCGTTTGGGGATTGGAAAGTGTTCAGTGGAGTCCGGTTGATGATGATGTTAGCTTGAGATGGAAAGGCCATTTTCGGAGGAGCAAGTTAGAGAAGCAGTCTTTGAATGTAATGGTGTATGGCTCCAGGGTAGATGGTTTCTCTATGATATTTTACCAAGAGAGTTGGGATATCTTAAAGGGAGATTTAATGTTGGTGATGGAGGAGCTTCACAGAACAGGGAAAGTTAATAGTTGTGCTAATAAGACATACATTTGTTTAATCTCGAAGAAAAATGCAGTGAGGCAGGTTAAGGATTTTCGTCCTATTAGCCTTACGACGAATCTTTACAAAATTATTGCCAAGGTATTGGCCAACAGGTTGAAGGATGTGATGCACAACACTATTTCGAAAAATCAATTGGCATTCGTCAAAGGGCGAAACATTATGGATGCAGTATTACTGGCTAATGAGATTATCAAGGAGTGCAGGAGGAGAAAGAAGGAGGGAGTGGTGGTGAAACTTGATATCGAGAAGGTCTATGATATGGTTGATTGGAGGTACCTCGACTTTGTATTGGAGAAGAAAGGTTTTGGTAGTAGATGGCGGGGATGGATTCAAGGATGTCTGAGATTGATGACATACTCGGTTTCCTTTAATGGTAGGCCAAGGGGTAAAATAGATGCTCATAGGGATTTGAGACAAGGAGATCCATTGTCTCCTTTTTTGGGCAGATGTTGGATAAAGGGGTAAAATAGATGCTCACTATGGTGGTTGATGTGCTTGGGCGGATGTTGGATAAAGGAAAGGAGATGCAGGAGATTCGGGGGGTTTGTTGTGGGAAAGGATAGAGGTCGCTCATCTTTAGCTTGCGGATGACACTCTTTTTTCTTGGACGAATGTGAGGGCAACATTGGGAAGACCATGTCAGTAGTAAAATGTTTTTGTTGGGTATTTGGCATGAAGATTAACATGACCAAAATATGTGTGGTTGGAATCTATGTAGATGAAGCAAAGTTGCACCAGATGGTTGTACGTTTGGGGTGCGAGGTGGGAGAATGACCCTTTTTTTTAGAAGAAACTAGATATTATTAATAATTAAAAGATAGTACATAACAGAGACCAAATGAGAAATTTGGCTGATTAAAAAACAAACTGAAAAACAAAGCTAAAGTATCCCGAATTTATAATTTCCTTCCCATTACAAGGCCTCTCCCAAACCTATACCCTTTCACCCATTTTGAAACAGAAATCCAGGTTGCAAACGACATATTGGATCTATCCTAGACTGAGGTAGCTGTCTTCTCCTTATTCAAGAAAATCCTAGCATTTCTTTCCTCCTATATAGAGTACGTACCTAGGATTGCCAATAGGGGGGAATCCAAGGGCATGCTAGTTTTGAGAGCCTGTAGTATCCAAGGTAGCACAAAGACTTAAGGGGTGGAAGAGGGCTTTCCTTTCGAAGGGTAGATGACTTACTTTAATTAAAGCGGTGTTAGAAGCCTTGCCTACCTATTTCCAGTCAATGTTCAAAATTCCCAAGAGTGAAGCTTCAAAGATAGAGAGGTCGATGAGGAACTTCTCGTGGCAGGATGGAGAGGGAGGAAAAGGGTCCCATGTAGTTGATTGGAGTAAAGTTTAGTTATGGATGGAGCTAGGAGGGTTGGGGATTGGAAATTTGGTGGCCAAAAATAAGGCTCTTGTCAGGAAGTGGCTTTGTAGGTTTCCTAGAGAGCAAAATTAGCTGTGGGCTTGGGTGATTAAGAGTAGACATAGTAAAGACATAAATGGAATGGATGCAGGGATCATGAGCAGTACAACCTTTCGAAGTCCTTGGAAGTTCATTTACTCCTTATATCATCTTTATGTGCCCAGTACCAGGTTGAGGATAGGGAGGGGAGATGCTATCTGGTTTTGGGGGGATGTGTGGTGAGGAACTAATGCCTTTACATCTCTTTTTCCTTGACAGTATGTTCTCTCTAATGGTCATCATCGACCAGTGTCCTTTTTTAGAAGGCAGAGTGATGTTTCAGGTGCTTTTCAATGGGATCTTCATTTGAGGTCCTCTACTCGGGGGAGAAGTGTAGAAGAGCGAAGTACTCTTTAGGTGATTTTGAGAGACTATTTTCTAGATAATAGGGAGGTCTAGATTGTTTGAATAGAAGAATTCTAGGGGGAATTTTCTTGTAAACTTTTCTTCTCAGTCTTGACTAGCTCTAGTATGCTTATTCCTTCTTTGATGTGCCTAGAGATATGAGAGGCTCAAGTCCTTTCTAAAGTCAAGTTTTTCGCGTGGGAGGTGCCTTTGGAGAGAGTAAATGCAGGGGAGATGATTCAGAGGCATTTTCCAGGATATTGTTTTTCGCCTTTGTGGTGCCCTCCGTGCAAAAGAAATGGAGAAATTTTTAGACCATTTATTTCTAAGATGTCCGTTTACAAGCTACATTTGGTCTAGATGTAGGAGTGTTTTCAACATTAGTCCTGAGGAGCTCGAGTAAGAGATTCTGTTCACTGTTTGCCCATTCTGGGAAGAGCTTAGTCCTAAGAACTGTGTTTATTGGGTGGTAGTGTGCTTGGCGGTTGTCTGGTGCTTGTAGAAGGAATGAAGCGCTTGATTTTTGAAGAAAAGAACTGGCCCTCACCTCAGATTTGGGAGGAATCTATGCTGGTGGCCTCATTTTGGATTACCAATAGTTTCTTTGCCTTAGGATACTCCATTTCGGAATGGGTGAGGTGGTGGGAAAACATTTTGTATTAGGGGTTTAATATTTGAGGGTGGTTGTCTTGATGGGAGGGTCTCCCTCTTTTCTTTACTTTGTCTCTTTGTCATGTTAATAAATTTCTTTATTTCTTTTTTTTAAAAAAGTAATGGTCACGGTCTATTCATGCCTTCTTTTCTTGTCTAAGCTGTAGTTGCCTTTTGTGCAACAATAACAATGGTGGTTTTTTTTTTCCCTTGTCTCTAACTTGTTGTCTAGTGGAAAGTCTGATTATTGTTATTAATATTTGTGATTATTCCAGAGGCTCTTTACAATCTCCAGGGTTGAAGCGTTCTGATATTGCAGTTGATCTGCGAGATAGTGTCATCCTTACACTGAAAAATGTGCAGGTATTGAGTATGCACTTTAGAGTATTGTTCATGGTGTATTTCATTTCAAACTACCCGTCATGCAGTTTATTGTATATGAACTGGTTTGACTGGTAATTGGCAATGTTATTATCCAAGTGCTTTCGGTGTAGGCCTTGAGGACTCTCTTCAACATTGCTCATCGATTACATAATATGTTAGGTCCATCTTGGATTTTGGTATGGAAAATGTAAATCCTTATATTGATTTTATATATATGTTATTGTAGATACTGCAATTACCCTAAATTAATTCTTTCTACGTATTGATTCTAGGTGTTGGAAACTTTAGCAGCTCTGGATCGAGCAATCCATTCTCCTCATGCCACTACCCAGGTTGGCAAAATGACTTTCTTTTCTTATTCACTAAACTTATACTACATATGGGATCTTTTGCCGCAAAATAATTCTCTAAAGATATTTTTTGTTGTTTCTCATTCATAATAGTAATCCATTGTCTCTAATTGGCTTATTTAGTTCATAGTCTCCTGAGATTGACTGGCATTTATCCTTCATATGATTGTCGTATCTGAAACTAGCTTTTTAATCTTTGATATCCTTGGACTTCCTAAGTTGTGGTTGCTATCTGTTCTAATTAGGTGTTAAATTTTTGTCTGAAGATTGATGGGCTGCCCATTTGTTTGGGCTGTTATCTTTTCCTTTGTGTCTTGACTTCCGCAGAAGTTATGCCAGCTTGCTAGTTTTGGTCTTAAAATACAATACAAATGAGTGGCTTTTATTTTGGATATCTTTATTGTAATTTGGGTAGCTTGATTCCCTTGCTTTGAACGCAAAAGAAGCTCACGTAAGAGGTTTTGATAGAGCTGCATACATAGTTCTATCGATCAAGTGATCAACTATATGGGAAATGTTTTGCCTTAAATTTGATTGGTAAAATTGTCTCAAACAAGAGAATAGGGACTGCAATAGATAGCTTTAATCGTCTCTTCTGAATGTCTAACAAGTTTTCGTTCTTTCATCTTGATAAAATGATGCAAGAAATAGGTGGCTAAGTCGGGCTCTTCTGGATGTCTTCTCTGAACCATATGCACTGTGTTCATCTTCCCATGGGAAGCCACCAATCCCAAAAAATTTAACTTTAGATGGTGCTGATGCTTTCAAAAGAAAGGGGTGAAAGGGAATAAGGGAGAGGGTGGAAAAAGTCCTTGACATATCTTGGGGGAATCCTAGTAGCACACAACTGACCAAGAGTGCTTCAAGGGATTGGAGGTTACCTGCAATGCGCCGGGGGGGGGGGGGGGGGGGGGGGGGGGTGGAGGGGATTAGTTGAAAAAGTTTTTTTTTATTTTTTAATGGATCTCATCTTTCTTGAGGTGG